>CAIGRF010001135.1:8626-23011 GCA_903798235.1 Fraxinus ornus | reverse complement strand
TCGTGGCTTTAAGGGCCGAGCCGGCTCGGCTCGGCCCATTGACACCTCTAGACGAGACGAGTAGAACTTAAGGCTTGGCCGTGATGCACAATAGATTTTAGCCATCCCAAAGTTGAAAACTACTTTTAAAGTTTTAGTACTATTTTCTCATTTAGTTTATTTAGTTTGTTTAAACTAGGTTTTGATGTAAACCCTTATAAATATAGCGTTAATACATTGTTTTTTATCATCTTAAATTAATAAGATTTCGTAAGTTTATTTCTTAATAATTTGGTGGATTCTAAAAATCGTATTCTTAAGATTTTCACTTAAATTCCTTGTTTCGTGCTGCTTCAGGGATTCGTGCTGCAATAAAATGCATTGTTTGTTGCATCATGCATATTTTTCCACCAAAGCTTAGATGTCTGCGATGTTTCCTCTATCATGCTATGACCGTATTTCCTTTATTAGCTGCAGGGACTATAATACATACATTCTGCATCGAGATCTAAAACCCAACAACCTGCTTCTATATGCAAACTGCGATATCAAGATATATGACTTTGAGCTTGCAAGAAGTACTAGACATATTTCATGACAGAGTATGTTGTGACCCGATGGTATTGAGCTCCTGAGTTATTACTTAATTGTTCAGTACCGTTGCAATAGATATTTGTCAGTTGGTTGCATCTTAATGGAAATTATTAAAAGATACTCTTTTAATGGGCAAAGACTATGTTCACCTATTGGGGGCTTATAACTTTTCTCCCCCATTAGCTCTACCAGTTAGAACTTGATTATTTTTAGAAGTTATACTCAGATTAGATTATGACTATGATGGTGGGAGACTTTTAACTCAAAAAACTTCATGTGAAGTTTTTTTGGAAACAGCTGTGAGGATCCCCAGATGATTCTGATCTTTGATTTCTGAGGAGTGACAATGCCCGTAGGAATGCCATGCAGCTTCCCCAATTCCAGCGTTACTGCCATCTCCCCCACCGCCATCTTCATTTCGATCACCCAACAAATTTTTCTTCCCCAAATCTTCAAGTTTTGTTACCATTGAAGAGATCTTCGAGTGTCGGAGGCAGCGTTAAGGCCAGCAATGGCTGGGTTATGGAGAGTATGAATAAAGGGACTGATAGTTATGGTGTCACTACTGGTTTTTGTGTCACTTCACATAGGAGGACCAAGCAAGGGAGTGCCCTTCTGCCCCTTCAGAAGGAACTTGTTTGGTAAATAACATTTTCTTTCTTAAAAATCAGTTTTTTTCTGCAATTTATGTTTATATTTTATCAAAAAATTAATGTTTAGCGACTGTTAAATACGATCAAAGTGAACATTTGAAATTGGCTGTATACAGAATTTGTTAATCAATTTTTGGAAGCAATTTTAATTTTTTATTCATCTGTATATGACAAACATAAAATCTCATTTTTTTAGTTTAGGAAACGAAAAAGAAAAAAAGAAAAATGACAAGCTGGATCAAAAATGGAATCTGAGTTCCCAAATCCCAAAATTTCTTGCTTTTTGATTCTTTCATCCTTTCCTTATCTTTGATCTACAATTGATGAGATTGTCTTATTTTCAGGTGTGAAAGCCCAGATTTGAGGAAGAAAAAATTGTAGGGTGATGGGAATGAAGGTGGTGGTGGAGAAGATGGTAGTGACACTGGCATTGGGTGGGTGCGGTTGAGCTAGCTGGTAGTGATGGTGATGGTGATGGTTTGGGGGTTGAGGCAGAGCCGGAACTGAAGGGAGGCCAAGAGGCATCCGCCTCATGCCCAGAATTTCTGAGCGCCCATTTTTTTTTGGATTTTTTTTTTTAAAATTAACCTAAAAACGACTTCAACAAGTTCAACTCCAAGTCTCTCCACTTCCCTGCGCCGTTTCCTCCACTGCTCCGCCTCCACGCCTCTGTCTTCAGCCTTTGAGATCACGTTTCGGTACACTCTTCGCCATGTAGTACACAATTTATGTGAGCTCGTTAGTATCTCTATTGTTTCCAATTTGTGCAAAATCAATGTCGTGATCTCAAGCAGCAATTCCAGCCGACGACGTTGCCTCCGATGAATGTTCAGATGACTCCATAATTTTCTCAGAGGTAAAATCCTTTTTGATTTTTCCTCTTTTTCCTTGCTAGGTAAATTTGAAATTCATTTCATTAGGTTTAATTTTTCCTGGTTCATACAAATGGATTATTTAATAACACATACAGGTGCTTAGCTTACGAAAAAATGCTGTCTTTTATGCTTGATTCTTTGCTATGTTTAATTTTGCTTGGTGCATACAGATAAGTTAATTTAGGTTTTCTTGTGTGCATGTTAAAAGATGTTTGCTCCAATGCTATCTTCTTTGACCTCTTAACTAGTGCAACAATCACATTTGGTAAAGTCTTGTTTGAAATGTTTTAACTTTGTTTCTTATAACATGGAGTTTCCCGACTTTTGCCCTTTTCTAAGCAGTAAGTCTTATTTTTTTCACCTTTCAGTAACTCTTAGTTGTTGAATGATTTGAGGCAAATACTATGGCTCCTAAATATGCATCTGGAGCTCAAAAAAAGAAGAAGAGAGAAAGAGTATAGGCATATATTCAAAGTCAGGAGATATGGATAAATATTTCAATAACAAGAAAAGAAAAGAGAATGAAGGTTTTGAGGAACAATAGAATCAGAATGATAATGATAATTATTTGAAGACGTGTGTATGTGTGGGGTGGATGGCGAAGAAGAAGATGTAAATGGGTTTTTAACTATAATTATTTGAATTTATTTATTTTATTATAAAAAATGTAAAGTTATCATTTAAGCTTCTAAAATTAGTGAAAATTATTGTCAATGTCAATTATCTGATTAACTAACGGTTAAACTGACAGGAATCATCAATCTGGACCCCATGTGCTAATTTTTGAAATGTTTGGTATCGTAGTTGATACAAATGAGAGATTTAGATAAAGCCTGCTATTAAATGAAACATTTGATAACGCTGCTTCAATTATCGCTAAAATTTACTAAAAATCTGATCGTGTAATTCCTTGGGGCTTAAAAGTGAAAATTTTTATTCCTAAATTGTGTAACTTATTCCATAAATCTTGTGTTTTCACACATAAATTCATTTTAAATAATTTTTTCCCGAAAATTCAGCCAAAATTTCGAAAATTCTCTGACCAAACTGAAAATACCGTTGGGTATTTAACTACACAGTAATTATCTGCGTATCCCCCCTTTGATTTTTAAAAAAAGTCAACGCCTTTAAGGTCCTAATGCAATGGACCCCACTTCCAATTAATTCTAGCTCTTCGATTTACTCTATGCGGGAAGACGTGTTGGTCACCGATTCCCTGGACTTCAGCTGTAAGTTAGTGGGCCCCAGCTAAGAAATCGCACGGCTTTAATTAATCTGTGATATTAGTAATTCTAAAAGGCAGGTTACAATAGAAGAAATTTGTGTGAAAGAAGAACAAATAATCTAGTGCGGAACTATGTAGAGAAGAACAGTATCAAACCAATCAAAATCTGCAACGTCTGGATTTTATACCAGTTTATAATTTCAGAAAGTATGACGTGGTTATAATTAATTGGTCAAATCCTATAATATACATTGCGCGTTGTACCATAAAATTTCAGTAGTGTTGTATTACGATAGAGATAAAAAAAAAATCTATAGATACATATGTCGTAACTCTTTCTCCCCATTCTTTGTCATGGGCTCTGTTTCTCTTTCTATGTGAGGAGCAAGAGAGAGACACACACACATGACACATAGATATATATACAAATCTTTATATATGCACACATACAGTCATATATATAAATTATATAAATATTTTTCTATATAGAGGGAGAAGGGATGGGGTGTTTTCGTTGTTCTGGAGAATCATCAATTAAGAAACCAGAGAAATTGCGGAAAAAGAACAACGATGATAATCAATACAGAAGAGCTGATCATGCACCGCCAAATAGAGGTAGAAAATTTTATTGATTTGTTTTAATGGGCATTCTGGAATTTTGAATGTGGGATTTTAATAATAAAATCATTTAAAGTTCTTCTATTTTTTTTTTAAAATTTAAATTTCACGATTGCATAGATTTTGTTGATATACATGTGCAGCTGTGCTGTATCAATGGCTGTGAAAGATTTAATTATTTCATGCATGTATCATTTTCCCTGTTTCTGTTATCGCTTTTGATTTGATCTTATAAGAATGCTGAAGCCTAAGATGTTTTATTTTGGGTCTTTATTGAATTTTGTTAAGAGTGGTGTAAATATATACGATTTTTTTTTATTATTTATTTAACTGCAAGAATTTTAGTGAGCGTTATCCTCTTACATTCTTTTGAGGAGATTAATATATGAATGTGTAGAGTTTATAACGTAGAGAACAAAAGATTATTACAACTACAATGCGGAAAACATAAACTCTTAAAGTGTAAAACCGAACCAATATTACTCAAAAGCTTGTTCAACACCATCAATGGAGTGTCATAAGACTTTGAGCTCAGATTTTTGCCACACCGGATTATGCACCGTGGTCCACAGGAATGGCAATGGATATACCGAGAATAACTCCGTCGGAAGCCACCAAGAATTTCGCCGGAGATATGAAGTTCTCCCACTTGGTTACCTCTCTATGCTTACTATCTTTTTGTGATGCCAAGTCCCAAAACCAAAGATGAAGAAGTCTTGTGTATTATAGAGCCAAATATTCATTTGAATTCAAAATTCAAATTCAAATATTGTACTATGAAAAAGACATGTTTAGAAAGTGTAATTGACCACAAGATTAAATCCAACCATTGGATTTAATCTAGATATAGGTGATCCACCTCACAGAATGAATTTTAGTTTGTTTTGGTGAGGGGTCGGGACGACAACACTAAGGAAGAAAAAGTTAAGATCTTGTTTATTGTACCATCAAGAGTGAATAGAAAAGTGCTCTCTATGTATTTATCTCTTTATTTTATCGTTTGGATGGGCCATCACCATTGTATATTTGATTAGATGCATTACAAGTGAGTCCGTGTAAAGATGCAAAGGAAGAGTCCAAGTTCTTAAACAAACATGCCGTGGAAGAGGAGGTCGATGCCAGTAAGAGCCCTTCTAGTGATGGAGAGACCAATAGTGTTAAAGCACGAACCTTTACATATGCTGAGTTGCTGGCTGCAATGCAGAATTTCAAGGCAGAAATTTTTTTGGGTGAGGGTGGTTTTGGAAAAGTTTATAAAGGTCATTTGCAGGACACAAACGAGGTCGGTTAGATTCATTTCATTATTTAATTTCAGCAATGAATCTGATCTGAATACTGTTTACCGATCCTAATGAGATGTTCGATTTATAATTTTGTGGCTGAGGACTTGAACTTTATTTGTTGCTTTCATGTAGATTGTAGCTATAAAGCAACTTGATCGCAATGGATGCCAGGGGGTTCGAGAATTCGTTGTAGAAGTATTGACATTGAATATGGCGGACCATCCTAATCTCGTTAAATTGATTGGTTATTGTGCTGAAGGAGATCAAAGGCTGTTGGTCTATGAGTTCATGCCGCTAGGTTCATTGGAGGACCATTTGCACGGTATCTCTTGAGCATGACTTTTGTGTGTTCTCGGTTTACACTTGATAAATAGTTTTAGTCTGTTTACTTGCTTTGCCTTTTCTGGATAGACCCTCGTCCAAATAAAAAACGGCTTGATTGGAATACTAGAATGAAGATAGCAGCTGGTGCAGCAAAAGGCTTGGAGTATTTACATGATAAGATGAAGCCACCAGTTATATATCGTGATTTGAAATGCTCCAACATTTTGCTCGGGGAAGGATATTATCCCAAACTATCTGACTTTGGATTGGCGAAAGTGGGCCCGTCTGGAGATCAGACACATGTCTCCACCAGAGTGATGGGCACGTATGGATATTGTGCACCTGAATACGCGATGACTGGCCAGCTGACTTTCAAGTCGGACATTTACAGTTTAGGTGTAGTTCTTCTGGAGATCATCACGGGGAGGAAAGCTATTGACAATCGAAAAACTGGTTCAGAGCAATATCTCGTTGCATGGGTGAGTTATATTTTATTTTCTACTCTTGACGGTTAATTTTCCTTAGGTTGATTGTTTGTTCTTATTACTTACTGAATGGAAGTGTATTCTGATAACTAGGATGAATAAATTGACTACTTAGTGTGAAGGTTCATTGCCGAAGATATTAATGTTCGCTTTCGAGTCAACTTTCTGTTGTGCCACTTCAAAGGCATTGCATTTTGAGCCATCCAAAACGGTTCTATGTAGCAGCCATAGTTGATTTGACACTCGGGGCCACATGTAAAGTGTTTAATCATAGATATTCTATTGTGGTTGATCAACTTTACACTTTCCTTTCTTCTCTTCATCTTTTCATCGTTTCTGGTTCTAATAATATGTCTATAGGTCTTTTTGCACTTTCCTTTCTTCTCTTCATCTTTTCAACATCTTCTGTACATGCATACCTTAAGCTTAAGTAGGTCTTTTTGCATTAGTTGAATACTTGAATTCAACTTTCATCATTGATTTAAAATAGCGAAGTGATTGATTTCGTACACAAATGTTGATGGCGGAGTAAGAAGTTCTTGAGAAGCCTGATTGTACATCCATAGTTAACATCTTAGTGCATCGTATTCTAAAACTGATTATTTTGATGCAATCCATTTGTTCGTTTTTCAGGCTCGACCGTTGTTCAAGGACCGGAAAAAATTCTACAAAATGGCTGATCCGGCACTGGAAGGTCAATATCCCGTTAGAGGCTTATACCAGGCTCTTGCAATTGCTGCAATGTGTGTGCAGGAACAACCCAACATGCGACCCCTCATTGCAGATGTTGTTACAGCACTGAATTACCTTGCATCCCAGATATACGATCCTAGTACTGTGAAACGAGATGGCGAACAGAAATGTCCCCGAGCCAGAGATATGATTTAAGCAGTTCCGTACATTGCTGTCCTCCCGGTTATCAGTTTTCCCCTCCCTTGATAACTGGTGCTGCTACTTAGGATTAGGTCGCTTGCCCTACCCCCTGACCTCCCTCTTTCTATGTAAATGTGAATAAAAGGTAATGTATGTAATAATATTCCTTGATTCAAAGAAGAAAGTAAAAATGAAAAAAGGGGTACTGTAGATGTTGTTGTCCATGGATAGAAATACAGTAGAGAAGATGCTTTGATACATTGCATCTGGTTTATGGAGGGCTTCTCCTTAGTGTGTACTGCACTCATTTATAAAACTAAATTATACTGGTTTCGTCTTTCGATTTTCTTATAATGTTTTTTGAAAATTCAATTTCCAATATTTGTAAATCATTTTTTATTTTGGTGAAGTGCATTCGACTCTTGTGCTAGTCCCAGCAAAACGTAAACATTAAATAAACGAGAATCGCAATAAATTGAAAATGAAAATGGACAAACAGAGTGAAAAAGCAAAATCGTGTTCAAGAAAATAAGCTGGTAATTCAAGAAAGCTTTCCCGCCTAAAGTCAACTGACTTAACTAACATACAAAATAGACACTCCAGGCTTCAACTAAATCAAACTTTTCTCAAGAACTATTCTCTCTCTCTGAAAATGCAGAGGCAAATTGTTTCCTCCCCAAGAACGAAATTTGATGAAAGCTCAGAACTTCCCCTCTACAACAAGCACAACGGCAATCACAAGAGGGAGTTTTCGGGGTCCCGATTGTTGGTTCATCTGATCCCTGTAATTGTGCTGATTTGCCTCTTAATTCTCTGGTGGTGGTCTTACCCAGGTACGAATTCAGTGATTTTAAGAAAGGGAATTCTATTTTCTTGGGGATTATTTGCAGCATTTTTGGATTTTCTACGTAGAAATTGTGCGTGTTTTTTTTCTTTGATCAAGGCTCTTGATTGAAAAATTAAAAGTGGAAATCAAATGTTTAGATACATAAGAATTTGATGGCGGAGGAACTTGTTTGTCCAATATATTTCTTCATTCTCTGGTGGTTCGATTATCTGGGTACGAATTCAATGATGTTAAGAAATGGAATTCTATTTTCTAGGAGATTTTTATTGCATTTCTTGAATGTCCCTGAGTATGCAAGTATTCGTGGAAGTTCTGTTATATGTTCTGGTTTCTTTTAGTCTGTTTGGTTCCTTGATCATATATAATTTTGTGAAACAGTGAATTTGGAGATCAAGAATGGAAGAATAATAGCTATTCACCGCATTGAGATTCCCGAGAGTGTGAATGAAACTCGAGTTGATCTCACGATCCTGGCGTTGACGCTTCCACCGTATCCATCAATTCGTCTGATGCAGCCAGTGAACAATGATACTGCTGCAGCAGAGCCAGTGGGTATGGTAACCGACTGAAGAATGGTTGGTTCTAATAAACATCAGGGACTAATAGACGATACATTGTGTACAATTGGGCCGTTTTTTCTCCACTTGAAAAAATGGCATAGTTTCTCCCAGTTGTTACTCTGGTTTCTAGGTTTTTTTTTTTTTATTCTTTTTTTGAGGTTGATACTGGCTTTGATGGGCTTTAATTTCTGTACTCTTCTGTGCTGATTTCTGCGAAGGAGCTACAAAATATTCTGTGTAAACGTGACTTTTAGACGGTCACACCACTTTTTTCTGTTAGTCTCCAATTTTCATCATACCTAGTCGAATTCGTGTAAAACGAGAAGGGGTCCTATCTGTGGTTCATACCAAAGTTTAGCAATTAGAGAAACGAGACATGAATATATCTACACATTCTGACATATATTTTCTTGTCAAATGTTGCACGGAGATATTTGAGCCCAGAAACCATAGTAGTTCTAATATTAGCTTAATCATCTCATATTTTAAAAGTAGAGCTCAAGTAGAAATATACTTTCTACTTGTTTTCCAAATAATTCGGTGATAAGTGAAAATCTATTGGACCATGAAAAGTAGGAGGAAAGCGATGGGTATTGGGCCAACATGAGAATCTGATGTTAGAGTGAGAAGATAAGATGGTCTCTGCAACTCACGTGCCGTGGCCCTACCACTGATCACAAGATAAGATAAACATCTTTGTGTAATTAAACTGACAAGGAAAGTAATTATGGTTTCACATTTGCACAACTAAAAATTTATATCTTTAAACGGTTAAAAGTAATTATAGTGTTGACCTAATCATGATGAGTAACCTAAACTCTTACGTATTATATTTATTTCAGTATGCATTGCTCTAATCGAATCGAATTGCTCAATGAAGCTTAATATGCTTTGATACCAAATTTCATCTTAAAACATTAACATTATCAAATGAATTGTCCAACCTGTATATTATCTATTTATTTCATTGTTATTCAATACAGAATCTACCTTTAACAAAAAGTTAGGATGCAATGCATATATTATTATGCCTATGTATCAATTGTTTTATCTTTTAGAGAAGAAAATATTCTTGTGTAGGCCTACATCAAGACGAGTCCACATGGCCCGACTCCCCTCTTGACGTATGGGCTCTTAACTCTGCCAGATTAGCAAAACATATATTTCCAATGCTTTGTATAATATTAAGTAAAATTATTATTCGAAAGCTCAAACATTTTGTGCCATAGGCCATGCCACTGCCAAGTAGGGCACCCCTTGACACAAAAACTCCATGCCTCTTCCACCTCAAATGCTTCATCTGTCGCATGCTATGTTTCTTGTCCTCAACCTACGACTTTTCCCCGTCTGTAAAATATCCAATGTACATATTTGACATAGAGAATGAAATTGCATTAATGGACGAAAAGTTATGTGGTATGTAAGTAAGATTCGTGAAAATTATTATCAAGATCTTTTCCAGATAGTAGAATAAGTCGTGATGGAGTAAAAATCTAACAATATTATCATATAGGTTTGACTCATAATTACATAATGGTACTAGAACTTGCTATTATTTTGATCGTAAGTGTGCCAAAGGTGGACTATAGAATCCGACCTCATCAAGAAAATGATGTGTCTGTGAAAGAATATGCGCATTAAGTGGAAGCAAAATAGGGGCATGTTGTCCCGAATATCACAATATGACTATATCGAATAACTTTGACGGGTTGTTATAATTAGTGAAGAAAAAAATTGAATTCTTATTCATTAAACTGTCAGAGCAAAAAAGTGCACGAAGCCCATTACGGTGGAAATCGGTGGAGGGAATGCCACAAGAACCAAGGAATGACAGGCAGCAATAGTAAACAGTAGAATGAAATCAAGAAAACTTGCTTTCCAGTAAAAACAACAGTTTTAGAATTAGGCATGGGATTAGTGTTTGTGCCATGTGAATTGTAGGTGTACAAGCATGGGATGCCAGCCCTTTACTACAATCATTCTCCCCTTTTGTTCTTAGCCTTTTCGCCATTAAAAAGTATTCTCCAACACAGTTTCTTCTTGTCGATTCACACAGAAATACACTTCTGCTTATAGCAGTTTGAAGACAGGCAAGTTCTTTCTTTAAGGTATTTCCTTAAAACTTCATTAAATGTGTAATAGTTTATGGCTTATTTAGTACGGTAGTCACAAGGTTGATAAGTTACATACTCGGAAAACATGTTTTGGTCTTTTGCATCCATAACTCAAAATAGGCGACCTTACGCCGCCGACAGCTACACATTGGTCGAGACTCAGGATTTTGTTTATCTAAGTGACCTGTAGACCCATCTCAGCCTAATTTAACATATGCTTGAACTCCCGATCAACCTACGCATATTGGCATAGATCACAATGATCAGCACTAGTTGACGGTGTATAGTGTTCATTCTCGTTTAGTATTTTCTTTATTTGTGTCGGTCGCTTTCATGGACAGCAAAGATTTTTAATTCATGAACTACCCAGACTTGGACATTTACAAAATTGAACCTTTTTAGGTGCTCTTCATAGTGTTTGGCCATTTATGGTGAAACTACACAAAAGCAAATGGCATTGTCTTGACCAAACTGCCCTTCAAAATGTGAGGTCCTTGGGCTTCCAAATAGTCAAGAATCCAAAATATGAAAAAATTCACACATCTTTTTGATTAATGTTACTGTGTGAAATACCACATAGACCCCTATATTTTCACATGCAGAAGAACACCAAAAACATCACTCTCAGGCCCCCAAGTCCAGCCATTCTCAATTGTCTGTCCCACATGCAAGTTGTATCAACATCCAGGAAGAAAAATCTTCTGCTAATAAGCCAATTTACACACAAGAAGATCCAGTCGATGACAGTATTGGACAGGACGTGACAATACTGTTAGATAAGACCAAAACCTTTTTTATCTTCCGTGTATAATAGAAGAGTCGATATCACTAAACAAAATATTACTATAAAGTATCCTGCACCATTACTGTTTATCCGATGTCGAATATATGAAATTTATGCTCTGATGCAGAGATGGATTCAGAAGAGAATGGGCAGAATAAGTCATCACCACTCGGACAGCCTATGCCGAGGGACTCCCGGGGTTCTTTAGAAGTGTTCAATCCATCAACTTATTCTTCTTCTTCTGCCAGGTCGGTGAGTCCCGTATTCGGATCACAGCCCTCTTGGCAGAGCTGGATAGAGAGGCCTAAGACGTCTAATAATCCCGAGCCAGAATTGGAACACAAATTCTCTTCAAAATCTGGCAGAGCAAATGCTGATGAAATCACCTCATGGATGGCCCTCAAGGTGCAAAACCCGCCATCACCACCACCATCACAGCACCACCAGTTGTCACCGGTTTCTCAGTCAGCAATTATTAACCGTGAACACGACGGCCAGAAACCTCCGGCAGGCGGAGAAGTTGGGGCTGCTGCTCAAAGAGCTGCAGAGTGGGGACTAGTGTTGAAAACTGACAGTGAGTCTGGCAAGTTACAAGGGGTTAAAGTAAGAACTTCTGGAGATGATCCCAATAAACCAGGAAATTCGAGGAGGGATTCCGGTAACTCTGTCCGGAGCTCCGGCGATTCTGATGATGGAATAGGTAAGATTCATTCAAGAACTCTATAATTAACACATTCCTTTTGTTCTAAGTTGATCACGGGCTTAAAACTTTGTTTCAATTTAAAAGTTAGATTTATGTTTTTGAACTGTAAAACTCAACATTCAATTGAATTTACAGGTAAAGACAGAGGGTTTCCAAGAGTATCAGAGGACTTGAAAGATGCATTATCTACATTTCAACAAACATTTGTGGTATCAGATGCATCAAAACCTGATTTCCCAATTATGTATGCAAGTGCTGGATTCTTTAAGATGACTGGTTACACGTCCAGGGAGGTCGTCGGCAGGAACTGGTACTAAATTAACTAGATATCTTTCGATACGCGTACAGTTAATATTCGAGTAGAGCTGTTAGACGAGCAAGCAATGTCACTTGCCTAAAGTTTAAGCTATTAATCTTCAATACGACCCCCACATATGTCGAATTCATTTTTGATCAGAGTGTTGACGTGCACAAATTTCAATTTTTTTAATTGCACGATATGCTTGACTAAAGAAAATTAAGCACCTGTTTGGTGTCTATTATTTTTTTTTTTTAAAAAAAAAGTTTTAAAATAATGGACACAAAACATGGCTAAAGAATTATTTGACAAAATTATAATTGTTGGGTCGAATTTTGACACTGTTTGGTGCGAATCAGTCGGTTCTTACAAGGTAAGGATACAAATCCCGAGGATGTGGCAAAGATCAGGGAGGCATTAGAATCAGGGACAACTTATTGTGGTAGGTTGCTGAATTACAAGAAAGATGGGACCCCTTTTTGGAATCTCCTAACAATTGCACCTATCAAGGATGAAAATGGAAAAGTTCTCAAATATATTGGGTAAGTTCTCAAATATATTGGGTACGTTAAAACTTAAAGGTCGATTTATTACATTTGAAACTTATCTTTTTGTTGAAAACTTTTGAAAAAAAAAATATAAAGTTTGTACAAATCTGTTTTGGATGTTTGGTAAGTAGTATTTTTAATTATTAAATGATTTTTTGGTAGATTAAAAATTAAAAAAATTATTAAAATACGAAAACATTTTTTTACACTTATGTCTCGTCTAGTCCATAATTTGGTCTTCACGTATCGTCATGCATTATGCCTTTTAGAACACGGGTTAAAAATAAAGGAATTTTTTTTGAATTGTGTGTAATATTATTTTATTGAAGAATGTATGGTTGAAAAAAATGGGGAATGGTGTGTCCAAATTATTGGCCATTCCAATTGAAAGAACATGCATCAGTCCCCTATCAGATCAATATAGCTGGAAATGAATATGCTCCTTCTCCCTTCAATAATTTTTGCCTTTTATTCTGGGGCCAATTTTGGTAATGTCTCATTTTTGTGAATTGATAGATTCTATGTAATTAATGAAAAATGTATACCCTTTTAGACAAAAATGCATAGCCGTTGATTTTGGCATATTTCATTGATCAGATTAAAAGTAAACAAAATTCATTTTTGCTGGCAGAATGCAAGTTGAAGTAAGCAAGCACACAGAGGGCGCCAAAGAAAATGTGACCCGGCCCAATGGGCTTCCCGAATCATTGATCCGCTACGATGGTAACCCACTTATTATGCATGCATGCTATGCATATAGTATCTCACCGTTTTCACTCCTAAAATTAGTTTGAACAAAATGGAGAAAAGAAAAATTTATGTAATTCAAAATTGGTTTATGCAGCGCGGCAGAAGGAGAAGGCGTCGAGTTCAGTAACTGAGTTACTCGAGGCAGTGAAGAAACCCAGAGCAAGGGCATTGAGCGAATCCACAAATCGACCTTTTCTGCGAAAATCTGAAGACAGTGGGCTAGAGAAATTTGACCCCATTAATGGGCGAAACTCTGAAAACAAGGCTCCGGCTCACCCTGCTAGGCGCCATTCCCATACCGGAACGAGAAGTTCAATGAAGAAAATCATGGAGGTCCCAGAGAAGCCTCAGAAGAAATCTAGCCGTAACTCTTTCATGGCGTACGTATTCAAGTATTTTGATTTTCATTCTTTGAGTAAAAATGACATGTTTGGCTAAGCTTAACCTTTTGGTTTGTTTTATTTTGATACTTACGTTTTGATTACGAGGCAATGTTTGTCTAATCTTGAAAAGTTTAGTTTTTAAGTAAATATACTGTTGGGTTTATGGACACCACATATCTCTACAATGGTATGATATTGTCCACTTTGGCCTAAACCCTCATGGATTTACTTTTGGACTTTATCCCAAAAAGCCTCATACCAATGAAGATATTATCCATGCTTATAAATCTATAATATTTCCCATTTCTAACCAATGTGGGACTTTGGGTGCACTCCCAACAATCCTCCCCTCGAACAAAGGACCACCGAGCCTCTCCTCAAACGATCATCCATCAGTCCACTCTCTACCAACTAGGATTCTCCACTCTCCTCTTCACCGTGTTGGGGTCATGACACGTCCGTGGAGCATTCCGAGAGCACTACCTGACT
>CAIGRF010001089.1:51732-86174 GCA_903798235.1 Fraxinus ornus | reverse complement strand
GCTCGCTACAGTACGAGCTCGTGGGCCGAGCTAGGCTCGCCCACGAGCAACGAGCAACGAGCCAAACAAGAGCTCGGCTTGTTTTATAACGAGCCATGAGCTCGAGCTCGTGGGCAATGAGCCGAGCCGAGCTGGCTCGCTCGTTTGCCAACTCTATGTGCACGAAGATGATTGGAGATGAAAGCAAAGAAAAAACCAGAAAATGGAGAAAACAAAAAGATCAATGAGAGGATGAAAAGAAGGCTTGAAAACGATATCGCTGTTCTCAAACTATATTTGCCCCTCTCGGATTAAAAAAATGCTTGAAGGGATTAAGGCAAACGGTTTACAGGATTAAACAAGCCTCGTCAATGATTTACACTCAAGCATTAAGTGAAATCCTCCAAAACTTAAAGAACACAATGAAGAAGAATATGAAACGATTTTTTATTTTTTTTTAATACTTTTGGAATGAATAATTGATCTCAAATGTGGCAAAATAGGTTTCTATATGTTTTCAACATTGTTTTTAATGATCACAAACTACCTATATATAGCCATGAAATATTGCTATACGAAGTGGTGCCAAAAACCCTCCAAAAGCTACCAAAATTCAAAAGCCAACGACTAGAATTTTGCTCTATGTCCTATGCGACCGCATAGTTATTTCAAAGAAGGGACCTCCAGTCCCGGTAAGTATCTATGCGGTCGCATGATACATTGAACTATGCGGTTGCATAGTTCAATATTTTGGCCTCAAATCTCATTTTTCATTCCACATCCATTTTTATCAATTTTGAACAATAGCCACTCAGTTGATTGGAATGGAATTTGATGTACCCGGTTTGTTGGTGCCAGAAGAATCCAATTCAAATATGCCACTTATTAGGCGATGGCGATGAATTCTCTTCCATGAACATACCACAAATGAATAATGAAATTTCTAATTTTCGCCTCCAACCCGATTAATCAAAGCCAAGCACTTTATCTCCTGAATAGAATTCATCTCCTTTGTCTACTCGAAAGGGAGAGCCTGGGAACTAGCTTTTGCCTTTTCTATTACATTATAGTCTATCTCGTCATGATCAATCCACGCCCTATCGTAGTGCCCTAAGAACCAGGCTTACTTAACTTACAAAGCTAGCTTACTAAGGCTAAGGAAATTCTTGTTCTTTGATACAAGCTCTCTTCGACCTGTTCATAGCTAGATCTAGAGGTGTCAAGACGGACGGGCAGACCAGACCCGTGAAAATCGGTCCGGACCGACCGGGGACCGCGAGCCGACCGGGGACCCAAGCAGGCGGTTCATGGGTCAAAGAGGTGTGACCCGCGGGCTTCGCGGGTTGCACCTTCACGGGTCACGGTTAACCGCGGCCCATGAAAATAAAATAAAATGAAATATTATAGTTAAGTAGGTGCCAATCTAATTGGGATGTATTTATGCTATAAATNTCTATATAAACATTTTTTGGTATAAATATGAATTTATCATTTTGTTCAATTCTAAGTTTACATTTAAAAAAAAAATATTTTTTTGCTATAAATATGAAAAATTCTATATTTTTATAATATTATTTATGCAATCATACGGGCCAAATCGGAACAAATCGCAACCCGTGACCCGCATGGGCTTGACCCGGATAGCTTAGTGGGCGGGCCTGGGTTGCAGTCCAAAATTGTGGGCCGACCCGGAACCAGCCAGGAACCCGTAGCGGGCGGGTGGACTTTTTTTCAAGCGGTTCGTTACCGGGTTCATATGTTGGCGGGCCGACCGGGCCCGGACCAGCCGAATTGACACATCTAGCTAGATCGACGAGTTTCGGGTCAAATAAGAAAAATCAGAAGATTAAACCTCTGAAAAGCGCCTACACCTAATGAATTAAGCTAATGTTCCTATTTCTTCCCTGAACTATCATGCAAAAAGTATGGCGTTAAAGTGAATGCACTTATTAATCTAATAGGAAGTAAAGGCTCTAAGCTCCGCTCATTTGATCGCATTGGATATTAGGTTCTCTAATGTTATCCTAAATAAAATAGTGTAGGTACAGCAGGATTTTTGTCTCCTAGGTAGGAGATGAAAGGTACATAAACAAAGGAAAATATTATTAATATCCTCGCATAAGGAAAAGGAAAGTAAGGATTATAACCTTGTTTATGATACGCCAATTACCATTGGGAGCACCCACTACCAAGAATTGAATTCAACCAAACGTGCTTTCCTTAGCAAAAGAGGACCCTTGAAATTTTTTATTGAGGTGGATAGGACAAAAGCCTAGATGATAGAGGGTAAGTGGGTGAATCTACCAATGGTGGTTTTAAGTTATCAACAAAGCAATTTATGCTCTTAGTCGAATTGAAGTCATGTCATGTTCTCCAACTAGAAAAGAAAGTGAAACTCATTCTTCAGATGTGTTGACCAGATGCTATATGATCAGATGGAAGGGAGGTGAGGAAACATGATTGATGGCTTTAAAGAGCTCTAAAAAAGGTGCCAAGTGATGCAAAGGACCCTATAAAAGAATGTAAAATATTGAGAGGCTTCATATTGTCGAGAACAAAGGGAATCACTTTTGTACGTGATCAATGGTATGTTTCGTACCGTTGCATCGAAGAGTATCTATGCACTATGTTTCGGTTCACTCATAAGGAAGATAGAGTTAGGGTAATGGTCTAAGACGTAATACTAGGGATGAATGTGTGTGTGTGTGGGGGGCGGGCTGTAGCCCGGTCCAGTCCTCAGCCCACTAAATTTTTTAGGTAGAAAATAAAAATTTATGTAAAAAAAAATTCCATATGTAGTTATTATTATTTTTTTCAATGCATTAACTCGACTTGTAATCTGGTCTTGGATCCGTTCATGCATAATACTCAAGTATGACCCGTGGAAATACATGCTAACTATGGATAGAAAGTAGGAACTATTATGTAAATAATTTTGAGGTGTTACAGATCTCTTGTCCCCATCGTGAAAATCCCTTGCGAGGGACGACCACGCCGACCCTTTGTCAATCTATAATCTTTTTCAGCACAAGTTAGGCTTGCGTGGGGTTATTAAAGGCATAAACGTGGGAGTAGACTTTAAGCTTCGTAACATTCTAACTAGATGGGATTCGTTAAGACTTCAACGTGGGAGTAGACATTAAGCTTAGTAACAGAAGAACTAGATGGGAATTGTTAGGAAACCAAGTGAGTGATTTTTAATAAAATAAACTATAAGGACTAACTTGAAATTTCGCTGCAACTTTAGGAACCAAATATTTATTTAACCATCAAAACTATAATAGACCTTTTCCATTGGATTTGGAGTGGGAATGGGATGGGGTGGGGTGGGATGGGGGTGTCATATTCATGCATTACCTTTTGCCTTTTACAAATATGAATGTAAAAGAGAAGTTTGCTCCAAACACTGGACTTTTGATTGTGATTGGATTGAATTAGCCAATAGATTTTAGTTTGAGTGACAATTACTTAACTAATGGTTGCAATTAGGGGACCAATTTGATCTTAATTGTTATTTCCGTCTGGCCAATCAAATACAACGAATTAGAGGGCCAATCAAATGATGTGATTAAGAGAGTGACAAAAAGATTGAAGTTGAAAAGAGCAAAATTTTAAACTAAATTAGTTTACCTAATCTCTTACGTCATGTTACAAGTACCTAATCATTTACATAATACAGTACATAATTGACAGGTATCGTGCATCCATCGACAGTTTAACAATTTTTGACTTTTCCACACTTCACATCCACGGCCAGATTTCTTCCACATGAGTCTATGTAATCCATTATGGCCAGATTTCTTCCACATGGGTCCATGTAATCCATTATGTACATTGATTATGTACATGGAGAATTATCCAACATTAATTAGTTGAAATTATTATTATATCTTGTTTCGAGTAACATTAAAGGGTAATTAAACTATCGAGGTTTTTTCACACCTTTCGTAATTTTGATAAATCGAAGATAATGAAGATTAGATCCTCAAAATTAAAAGCTAAACCCTCAATTTTTTTTACTTTTTTATTTTTATTTTTTGGACATGCAAAAGTAAAATTTTTAACCGTTTCATCTAAAAGTTTAAGAAATTAAAGAAATACCACATGTATGCATTTAAATTATTTCTTCTACATGCCCTTCTCTCACACGTAGGTTAGATTCATTTTTCTATCTAAGCGTTGTGTAAGTACAACTTCAAATTAATGGGTTGCAACTAAACTTGATCCGGGGTCTTTTTTGGGGGCAACGACGCCTTATTAACCATATAATCTAAAAAATCAATTGTTAGAGATCAATCGCATGTACTCGTTTAAATCGTGTCATCGAGAAGGATAAGTCTTTTTGAGTAGTTTGAAATTTCAAATATGTAATGTAAAAGTTTGATGAAAGCTAGAATCTCATAACATCCTTGATACACTAATAAATTTAGAGTCCGATACACACACGTATCCTTCCTATACTACTTTGTCTTATTTAACAAATACTTTCATTTTCTACGCCTAATCGTGACATCTTTTTCATCTTCTACATATAAATAACAATACAAAGTGACATTGAAACCTCACGATGGAAGTGGATTGAAGTGATACTAATGATTTCCCCATCTCTGCCAAACACACAACTCAAGTTCCTTGAGTTGCTGAACTGAGCAGAGTAATTTTTTGTCTGCTGATTTGAAGGTAATGAGGCCTAGCATGGCAGCTGGAAAGTTCCTTAGAAAAAGAACGAGCAATAACATATATGCTACAAACTCTGAGGATTTGTCCAAAGCAGTGGTGGAAATTCAAATCTCAAATCAAGGATCTTTCATTGCTCAAGAAATTTTCAAGTGCGGGCTTTACCAATAAATTTCTTCTTCTATGCCCCAAATCATAGTATAATTTATTATACATTGCGTATTAGATTTTTTCTTCTTTTTTCTTTTGCATAACTTTTCCTATAAGAGAATTCTAGTAAACATGGTTGAACCTGATGTCCTATATTCTTCTTTCATTTTTCTACCAATAAAGGCTGTTTGTGAGCTCATGGAACGTTGGAGGCATCACACCACCAGATAACTCGAGCCTTGAGAATTTGCTCGACACACAAAACAGCATGGCAGATATTTATGTTCTCGGGTAATTCTACTAAATGAGTATATAGAACTGCCAAAATTTATCAGCATGCCTTGAAATATTTGAATGAGTAACAGTTGAATCAAAACACAACTGTCTGCAGGTTCCAAGAAATTGTGCCCCTCAATGCTGGAAATATTTTGGGCTCGGAAAATAGCAATATTTCCTCGACATGGAATGCTCTCATAAAAGAAACTCTCAACAAGAGAATGGAAATAAAAGGTAGACTTCAGAATACAGATTTTGGTGAGACTCCAAGATTGCATCCTCTAAAGATGCACAACTCTATCAACTCAAGTGCTTCAAATTTCCAGTGCATAATAAGTAAACAATTGGTAGGAATATATATTACCATATGGGTCCGAGCCGAGCTACATAGGTATTTCAGTTATCCAAGTGTTTCCTGTGTAGGTTGCGGTCTCTTAGGATGCCTGGGAAACAAGGTAACAGAAGTAGTATTAGTCCTAGCGATAAAAAAAAATATCATTCTTTCAGTAAAAGGGACTATTAGAACCTTATAAAAATTGATAATATCATAGAGGATATCTATTATCTTTGCATTTTTTGTTTCTTAAAATTATATTTACCACAGTAAATTAGAAGATACGAAACAACGAAAGTAACATAATGATACTCGAATGAACAGGGTGCAGTTTCTGTTAGATTTTGCTTGTCGCAAACAAGCTTCTGCTTTGTGTGTAGTCATTTAGCTTCAGGCGGAAAAGAAGGCGATGATAGACAGAGAAATACAGATGCGGCACGAATATTGTCGCACACAATCTTCCCTACCAGCCCCCTACAAAAGTTGCCAAGGAAAATCCTAGACCATGAGTATGTGTATTAAATCTGTTCTATTTATCTTAAGAGATCAGAAACGAACTTTATTTTCAACTTAAATACTTTTTGAACGGGAAATTCTTATTACAATGCTGGTGTCTTTATTTATGCAGTCGGGTGATTTGGCTGGGCGACTTGAACTACAGGATAAACCTGCCAGAGGCTACGACAAGATCCTTAGTAAAGAATAAGGAGTGGACCATTTTATTACAAAATGATCAGGTAACTAAATATAGAAAAAGAACACTAAAGATTTAAAAGAAACAAATCACTCATAAAATAAACTGGATGTAAGCAATATAATAATTTAGTTATTTTTATTTGAAATTTAAAGCTGAAGGCTGAGCTAGCAAAAGACCATGTCTTTGAGGGGTGGCATGAGGAGGAGATCAAGTTTGCACCCACGTACAAATACAATCAAAATTCAGATGATTATTATGGATGCAATACAAAAATAAAAGAGAAAAAGAGGAGATCTCCTGCATGGTAAGTTGCTGCGGAATATGATTTCTTCATTCATATTAGTGAACTGTATCGATAATTTGACAACGAAGAAAGTTATGCAGGTGCGATCGAATAATTTGGTTTGGCAAGGGATTGAAGCAAATTCAATATAATAGAGGAGGAATGAGACTATCGGATCACAGACCTGTTCAAGCAAATTTCACGGTAGAGGTCGATGTCTTGTCAAACAAATTTGATGATTTATGAAACTATTTGACAAAAGAGTCTTGCTAAATTGACATGCTCAATGATATATTAAAAAACGGATGATGCTACACCAACCGAATTACTTACATAATGTTTTACCCCCTCAACACGTGGCGGCCCCCTATTGGAAGGAAGGCTGGGGATATGTGTTAACATATGATTAGACAGTTTGAAAAAAAAAAACACCCAAGTGCTGCTACCCCACCCCTATCAAATGCCCCTGTTCAAGGAGCATTATTCTTTCATTGAATGCATTATTGACTAATTCCTATTTTACGACCATATGTGTGACATTTTTTTTTGTAAGAAAAGCTTTTTATATATATTGATCTTTTTTTCTTTACAAGTATGAATGAATATATAAAGTAGCTGCATTATCTATATTTTGCTATACATACATCACGCCTAAATGAGTAGGATTGAAAACTAGTCCTATGATTGAGAGATTTGTATCCCAAACTTCCTCCTATGATTATTAGAACCCAACTCACGCCGGCACTTCCCCTCAAGTTTGTGCATATAGATCTATGATGCCCAACTTGCCTAGTGAGTTGTGGAAGCTCTTACCGCATACAACTTTTGGAAGTATATCTACAAAGTGGTATTCCGACTTAACGAACGCAAATCGATTATCTTAGCCTCAAGATTTTGTTTGATAAAATGTCAATTCACTTCCACATGTTTGGTCCAATCACGTTGGACAAGATTATGAGAAATGTCAATGGCAGCCTTGTTATCGGAGAATAGGTCCATTTCATAGTTTGGAGCAAAGCCAATTTCAATTAATAGTCTTCAGATCCAAATTAGCTTGTAGAGACCTTTAGCCATTCCACGAAACTCAACTTCAGCACTTAATAATGCCACTATCTTTTTCTTTTTACTCCTTCATGTAACTAGGTTCCTTCCAACAAATGTAAAATAGCTAGAGGTAGATTTTCTATCTGAAACATTTCTTGCCCAATCAGCATCCGTACATCCTTCAACCCTTAGGTGATTGTTTTTTGAAAGAAAAAAATCCTTTTCCAGGAGAGGACTTTAGATATCAAAGAATCTGAATCACCGCATTCATATGTTCTTCACTTGGACAATGCATGAATTGACTTACTACATAGGAGATGTTTGGTCGTGTATGGGAGAGATAAATAAGCTTCCCAACCAATCTCTGGTACCTTCCTTTGTCCGTTGGTACTTGGTTTGTGCATTCTCCAATTTTGTGGCTTTGGATAATTGGTATATCCACAAGCTTACGATCCAATAATCCAACTTCTGATAATAAATTTAAAATATATTTTCATTGGAAAAGGAATATGTATTGCTTTGATCTAGCAACTTCTATTCCCAGAAAATATTTGAGTCCTCCCAGATTTTTCATCTCAAATTGTGTTGCAAATTGCTTTGAAGTCTTACTATTTTTTCTGAATCATCTCCTATAATAATCATAACATTTACTTGACTGTCAAAGTTGTTATCTTACCCCCCATTGATGTTTTAAGAATAAAGTATGGTTTGAGTTGATTTACTGAAAACTGTATTTCCTCATTGACAAGCTAAATCGCCTGAACTATGCTTGAGGAGATTGTTTCAAACCATATAGTGCTCGCTGTAACTTGCTCACCACCTTGGCTTCAGAGGTTGCCATATATCATAGATGAACATCCATGTAGATTTCTTCTTCAAGATTTCCATGAATGAAAGCATTTTTAATGTTAAACTGGTACAATGGCCAATCAAGATTCGTTGCAAGTGATAGAAAAACCCTAACAATATTCAACTTGGCAACTGGTGATAATGTCTCTTGATAGTATATGTCATATGTCTGATATTAGCCTTTTGCTACTAGTCTTGCTTTGTATCGCTCAATTAATCCATCGACTTTGTACTTGATAGAGAATACCCATTTAAATCCCATTGTTTTTTTGACCTTCAGGTAATGGAACAAGGATCCACGTCTCATTCTTCAGTAATGCCTCCATTTTTTCTTTCATAGCTTGAACACACCTAGGGTTTTTCGGAGCCTCATCCACAGTAACTTGTTGCCTTTTTTATATCGCAAGTGTACGATATCGTAATAAATAATATAGTGGACCTTTGAGTCCAAATTATAGTTCCCACGAGGACTATACTTTAGTCTTAATCTACTTTTCCTAACTCTA
This sequence comes from Fraxinus ornus, assembly GCA_903798235.1. Lineage (NCBI taxonomy): Eukaryota > Viridiplantae > Streptophyta > Magnoliopsida > Lamiales > Oleaceae > Fraxinus > Fraxinus ornus. The sequence goes on along the minus strand of CAIGRF010001089.1, from coordinate 77,379 downwards.
ATTTGATGACAGTAAACAAATAACGGATGGTAACAGCTGTGAATATTATTTTCTTTTGTAAAATAACAAATTTAAACTAATGGAAAGTATAAACGGATTTCACATAATGATTGATAGAAGATTCGAATACGTAATGAATATTAGGGCAAAACAAGTTTATCTAATGATCACCTTAATTCGTCATTCAAGATTTTAGCCTAATATAGTGTTCGGTCGAATTCTTCTATGGTATTCAATTTACCCCTCTCGAATTCTCATTGAGTCTATTTAACTAATTCAATTTCATATCTCTATGCAAATTACCCTTAATTAAACGAGTTATGGTTCTAAGAATTCCTATAATGATTGCAATAATTAGTATAGGTATCTCTGCACGTTATACTACTTTACCGAGTTTTATTATACGATCTAAATCTCAAACTCACATCTCGATTCGTAAGAGACTCACAAAATCATCAAATTATTGATTAGGTAATTTAATGCATTAAACTCATAATAAAACCAACACATGAAAGAATAAACCACATAAATCTTTGAATTAAAGAATTAAGGATTACAAAAAGACTACATTGTTCGTCCTAATTTAGAATTTAGTTACACATAATGTAAAAAGATAAACAAATAAATAAATTTGAATACATCACCGGATTATTGGAATAAAGATATGGAAAAGAATAAACTCTTGCACTAAGGTCTTCTTCCACTTTCAATCTTTGCTTTGATCTTGAATCTCGCGATGAATTTCTTCTCTTGATTTTGCTCTTCGATCTCTCGTTGTTTCTCTCTTTCTTCAAATTGTGAACTCCCTTATTAGTGCCTACTTAGGTCTATTTATTCTTTCATACACGTTTTTGGCCAATTTGGACTCTTTTTATGGGCTTCTCGCGACCCAAAAAGCAAAAACCTAAAAAGTTGGAGGTGCAGCACAGCGCCTAGGCATCCCGTTGCTAAAAAAAAAAAGGTTTGTAGCGCCTGGGTGCTGCCTTGCTATTATTCTGCGTCTTTTTCAGTATTTTTATCATAACGTTTTCTTCCGATATCTGATTAAGGTGATTCAAAATAGTTGGAAAGATAACTCAAAGGGCTACAACATTGATAGAAATAGCTCATTCTCAATTCGAACGTTTACTAGGCCAAAAATGGGTCTCAATCTTCAACTAAAAATTTGGACATCCTTACACGGTTGAAAATTGATTTGTTTTCACTCTTTTTTGTCTTTAGTTGTATCCATTTGACCCCTAACATTCTTGAATCTTCATCGTGAGCTTTGATACAACTGTTGAGTATTTGTATTTTAGCCCCCAAACTTTAGATCTTGCCATTTTTCTTTTCTTTCTTTCAATTTCACTTCCATTCATTGAGTTTCACCTAATAACATATTATATAATAAATTAGGCTATAATTCCATTAAAAGAATTATGAAATATCAATATTTTAGAACCCGAATAAGTGTATATCATGGGAATATGGTTTGAAGAGAGTTCATTCACAAAGTTCTTGAGGGGTTCAGATATTCTCTTTGTAGAAACATAACTGGCAATCGGATATTTCGATCTTTATTCTTCAACTTCGGGAGAATATCTATCCAGTGGTTTGCTACGATTGTGCCTGAAAAGTAACTTATATCCAATAGGAGTATCCATATCATTAGAAATGTGAGTTGTGACATGAGAGTTTACCTCAACGATAATATTAGGAGATTGTTCATTAGATACCGAGGAGCGGGAGGGGGGGCAATATTTCAGTTTCAGGAGATATTGTCATCTATGTATTAAATTTCTTAGGGATTGATTTAGAAGCATTAGATGTTGTATAGGTGTCATTGAACTAGTTAAATTTCAACCAATTCAGCTCTTCATCTTGTGTCTCTCACTGAAGAGAAGAATTGGATTCAAGAAATGTGACATCTATAGTTACATAAATGTGTCGAGTAGTCAGATCAAAACATCGATACTCCTTTTGATGTACGCCATATCCAAAAAAAGACATCAAGTGGCACAAGGGTCAAGCTTCGTATGCTGGTTCTGGTGGAGGTGAACGAAGACAATGCAACGAAAGATTCGAGGTGGAAGCATCAACGTCGTGGGTAATGAAACATAAGTTGATAGAGCATGTAGCAGAGTTTTAAACGCAAGGACTTTGGAAGGTATTCCTTTAATAAGATGTACCATCGTAGCAACTGTATCAACCCAAAGAAAGTTAAGCACAAGAGCTCCTAGTAAAAGACAATGAGCAGTTTCAAGGATGTTGCAATTTTTACACGCAGGGATAGTATTTTGTTGAGGAGTATGATGGTAGAAGGGTTAATTAATTAGTCCATGGTGATGGAATTAATCATGAAACTATTGATTTACATATTCCCTACCATTATTGAATCGGAGAATTCGAATCTTAGCTGAGAACTAAGTTTGAACCATTTTATGAAAGGATTGAATACATTGAAGACTTCATCCTTATGTTTCAACAAGTGTAGCTATGTCATTTGAGTCCAATTATCAATAAATATCACAAACCAACGAAACTAGACATAGTAGGTTTTGGGAAAGGACCTCATACATCATAATGAATCAAATAAAAATGAACTTCACTATTATTCAAACTTAATGGATAAGTGACTCGATGACTTTTAGCTAAAATGCAAGTCTCACATTTGAAATCTAAAATTGACAATTCGAAAATAAATTAGGGAATAAATGTTTCAAATAACCAAATGAAGGATGTCCTAATCGACGATGCTAAAGCCAAATCTATTCCAGTTTAGGGTTGCTCAAGTAATATATGTGATGTGCTCGGCACACGTTGAAATCTTCAATGAAATAGAGCCCTCCCTCTTAGTACCAGACCCAATGATCTCCATAGTGAGAATATCTTGAATAAGTCAAAATGTAGGATAAATTAGTACAACATAATTTAAGATCTTTGGTAATTTGACCCATTGATAATAATTTGTGGAAGAGAATGAACGAGTAAGGTGTTAGGTAATGGTAGAGTTGGTGATAGCATCACAATACTAGCCTTAGTTACTGAATAATGACCCCATTTGCATTGGAAATACTAGTTCACCGAGGAGAGTAGTGCTGAGAAAAATCACTTGCATCAAAAGTTATAGGTCCGTGGCTCAAGAGTCTAGTATCCAAGCATTGCAATCAACTTTTCTATTAGACTCGAGAAGAACAGTACCTGGGGAGTGAAATATTGGCTGGAATGAGGAAAATATGTGGTTCTGCTATAGCTACTGTAGCTTTGCCTATGCCTTCAACATTTTCGATTGTATCATGGCGTTTTCTAGCGTGGAGTTCATGCCACCAATCAGTGTACCCGTTTAGCTTGAAACAATTCTCACGACTATGCTTTACATTCACATAGTTATTGTACTTAGCTACATTGGAAACATCTAGTTTGAACCAGATTTGTCACCATTTAGAAAGAGAGGTTCGAAGTGTGCTGGAGTATGCAGACCATGTTTGAAGCTCTTGGAAGCCAAAACTGATTCCATACAGACGTGTGCATAGGCTTGTTCTATTGTGGGGAATGGTTTCATCTAGAGAACATAACTTCAAATATTGGTTAGGCGGTCATCGAGACTATCCAAGATCCAGTCTTCTTGAAGTATGGTACTTTAATTTTGAATATCTACAGGACATTCTATAGATTTTGGGTAGCGAAAGTCCATTTCACGCTTGAGACCTTGGAGATCATTGTAGTATTTTTTAAGGGAGCCACCAGCCTACTTGAGGCATGCCATGTATCATTTGAGGTCATACACATGTGAGGAGTCACTGCTATCATAATATATAGTAGCAATTTTATCCTAAACCATCTTAGCAGTTGGAAAACAGATAAAATTACTGATGAGGGAGGAGTCCATGAAGTTAATTAACCAACCTTTAACAATAGCGCTGGTCATGTGCCATTTTTGGAAGATAAGATCAGTCTGAGGAGGTTGAGGGAGATCGCTATTTATTTATCCCAACTTGTCTTTGCTAGAGATGTACATCTCTACAACTTAAGACCAAAGAGCGTAGCTAGTGCCACCCAACTTTATACTGATTGGTGGAGCAACAGTATCGATGGTCGGTATGGACTCACCGGAGGAAGGTAAAGATTCACCAGTCATTTTCGTGGTCAATTCATTCAGGAGAGAGGTGTGTATGGATTCACTAGAAGAAGGTAGAGAGTCACCAGATTGAGATTCTATATAGGCTATGGAGGAAGGCAAAATGGGTTAAAGAGTCGTGATTATCAGAGAGAGGATCAAAATGCTCTGATGCCATGACATTTTTTGGTAAGAAAAGATTGTATATATATATATATATATATATTGATATTTTTTTTCTTTACAAGTATGAATGAATATATAAAGTAGCTGCATTATCTATATTGTCTATACATATTGTTGGATAGATATGGTGTATGGAGTGATAAACAAACGATCGTAGAATCTTTATCAAAATTTTGCTTGAATTTCGATAATGAAATTTCAAATGAATAATGCCAAATGGATGCAAAGTTGAGGCAAGGGTTGAACACTTATGTCCTTAAGTCGAATTTGTCCCGCAACGGTGCCTATGGTTTATGGCAATCAACTCCCAAGATACAACTTCTTCTTCTTGTGTAAGTAGCACTTCAACACACAAGAATAACGAACATCTGGTTTATGTGCTTCTTAATACAAAAATGAAGAAAACCAAAATTTTATGCAATATGTATGCAAGATTTGGTTGAGAGTGAGAAGAGAATATTATGCTATGATTGCATATCATTGGTGTGAAGAAAAGGACGTCCTAAGGGGTCCTATTTATAGAGTATGAGGGGTTGTGGATGAAGTGTTGCGAGCCAAACTTGCAACCTTACAAACAAAAGCAACTCTTGCTGTCGCTAGCCTGTCACTGACTTTTCACTCGAGCGACAATGACACTTTTTCATCAGAGCTTCTGTCGCTCGCCTCTCGCTCAAGCGACAGGTGAACGATAGATATAGTCATATTTTAGCTCGTGTATCCTCTTTTCTATCTAACTTTGGACAGCAATTTCTCATTCATTCGGAAATGATTTTGAGATTCCAAATATACTACGAGATCTACTCAACGAGTAGAATAAGTTGGTCTATTTACATTTGTAATTTGACCATTGGATCATGTTCGAATATTTGCTTAAAGTTGACACTGTGTAACTTGTTCAAAATTAAACTTAACCAAATTTTTGATTTCTTTAAACCAATTCCAACAATCCCCCACATGAATGAAAATTCTTTGATATGCACGATATAATGCAAATGAGATGCAGACTTTAACAAATGAGTACATGCGACAAGTTATAGCTTCAAGATAGGTGTGTTGTGACTTTGAACCTTCTTTAGTTAAATACAATCAAATTTACTAAGCTAATTGGTGAACGTGATGTCTTGAACAATTCAGTCGTTCGTGTAAATGAAAACAATTGTACTAACACCATAACTCATTTAACCATTTCAGTTCTCATGGTTGTGTTCATTTTGACCATAAACAACTCTTGGCTTCATAGGTACTTTAAGAGAATTAAACCTCAAATTCTCGTAGAAGCTGCCCCACTTCACACTTATATAGGTAATCTCCTATAGTATAATACATTTCTTGTATTCTTAAAAGATATAAGAATCATTAAAAGTATACACTTATCGTTGAATAATTTCTATTCCAACACTTTTTGTAGGAATGAGAGTAAATGCTTTACACTGAATCTTTCATAACTTAGTTGTCCCATTGAATCAAGATCTTGGGATCTCCAATCTACAAGGTTGTGTTTTCGCTATGTTGATTCTATTCGATAGACTTTAAGCCCATTCCCCTAGAAAGATAGTATAATTGATTTCTAGTTAATCCTTTCGTCAAAGGATCGGTTATGTTTTCTTTTGATTTAACATAGTTAATCGAGATTATACCATTCGATATCAATTTTTTAATGTTATTATGTCTCTGACGAATATGTTAAGATTTACCATTATATATACTATTTTGTACCCTTGCAATAGCCGATTGATTATGATAATGTATATGCAAGTACCAGTTTCCCAACATAGAATATCCTTGAGAAAATTACGAAGTCATTCTGCTTCTTCTACGATTTTATCTAAAGCAATAAGTTCATATTCCATCGTGGATCGAGCTATACAAGTTTGCTTAGACGATTTTCAGGACACAGCTCCCCCTCCAATGTTAAACACATAACCACTTGTAGACTTTGAATTCTTTGTGTCAGATATCCAATTTGTATTGATATATCCTTCTAACACTGCAGGATATCTTGAGTAGTGTACTCCATAACTGACAGTGTCTTAAGTATTTAAGAATTTGATCTAATGCTTTCCAATGGTCATAACTTGGATTACTCGTAAATCTACTCAACTTGTTGACTGCATATGCTATATCAGGACACGTATAATTGGTAATATACATCAAGCTGCCTATAACACGTGAATATTTTAAATGAGATACGAGATCACCAATATTTTTGGCTAAGTGTAAAATTAAGTCAACTGATGTTTTAACTGGTTTATCGTCATATGTCTTAAACTTTCTAAGTATAGTCTCAATATAGTGTAATTGAGACAATGACAAATCATCAAATATTTTAGAGATTTTAATCCCTAATATCATGTCAGCTATTCTCATATCTTTCAAGTCAAAATGTTTTATCAATATTTTCTTGGTCGAGGTAATAATATTTGAATCATTCCCCATAATTAACATATCATCAACATATAGACATACAATCACATATCCATTAGGTGTGGTTTTGATGTAGATACATTTGTCACATTCATTGATTTTGAAACCATTTGACAACATAGTTTTGTCAAATTTTTCATGTCATAGTTTCGGTGCTTGTTTTAGTCCATATAACGATTTTACAAGCTTACACACCTTATTTTCATAACCAGGAACAACAAACCCTTCAAGTTGTTCCATATAAATTTCTTCTTCTAATTCGCCATTGAGAAATGCAGTCTTTACATCCATTTGATGTATTTCAAGGTTATGCAATGCAGCGATAGCAATCAACACATGTGATATGTATCGAAGAAATCTAGTCATTTCTTCTGTTTATACCCTTTTGCTACTAATCTAGCCTTTATACTTGTCTATTGATCTATCCAATTTCATTATTAATAGCTTCTTTCCAAAAAGGAGCTTCATGAGTAGACATTACTTCATCAAATGTCCTAGGATCATTTTCTAGTATATATGTTAGAAAATATGGACCAAAGGTATTAATCCTTTGTCTTTTACTGTGCCTTGGTTCTTCATTTTCTTGATGATTATTATCTTCTTGATAGTTTCTAATTGCAGTATTGTAAGTTCGTTTGTGTGAACTTACTTTTTTCTCTTTACAAGGTAAGATATCTTCAAAGAATATAGCATTCCTTAATTCAATGATGGTACCTCATGTACATCAAGTATATCAGACTTACCAAAAATCAATATGTACTACTATTGTTTGCATATCCAATGAAGACACAATCAATAGTCTTAGGCCCAATCTTTATTTGTTTTGGTTTAGGTATCAGTACCTTTACCAAACACCCCTATACTTAAAGATATTTGTAGGAAGGTTTCTGACCTTTCCACAATTCATAAGGTGATTCAACCTTACTTTTGTATGGTATTTTATTAAGAATATGATTTGCCAAAAGGATAGTTTTCCCTTACAAGTTATGAGGTAAGCCTAACTAATCAATATTGCATTCATCATTTCCTTAAAGGTTCGGTTCTTACATTCAACAACCCCGTTAGATTAAGGTGAATATGGTACAATAGTTTGATGAATAATTCCATATTTTGCACAAAATTCTTCAAATGGTACAATATACTATCCACCTCTATCATTACGAATAACTTTTATTCGTTTTCCAAGTTGGTTTTCAACTTCAACTTTATAGTGTTTGAAAATTTTCAAAGCTTCATCTTTACTTTTCAACAAGTATACATAACAGTATCTTGTACAATCATCTATAAATGTGATGAAGTACTTTTACCACCTTTTTTTGTACAAAATTTAAGTCACACACATCCATGTGAATTAGTTCTAAAGGTGTTGTGGTTCATTCAACCGAATGATATGGTGTTTTGGCCAATTTTGCCTCTACACATGTCTTACATTTTTCATTATTAAAATGCATAATTGGAAGTAAACTAAAATTCATTAACTTACGTATTGAATTAAAGTTTGCGTGTCCTAATCTATGATGCCGTAAATTAGACGACTCAACAATATAAACAGAAGAAGATATTTTATTGCTTGAATTGATCGGTACAATAGAAAGGTCATTCATTTTGAATAGTCCATCTTTTACATAGCCTTTGACTATATACATGTTATTCTTAGTAAGTACAAACTTATCCGATACAAAGACTAGTTTGAAATCGTTCTTGCTTAATAAAGAACTTGACACTAGGTTCTTGCGAATATCCGGTACGTGAAGAACATTATTGAGGCTAAGTTCCTTCCCCGATATCATCTTTAATATCACTTTGCCTTGTCCTTCCACTTTTGAACTTGAAGAATTTCCCGTAAATAGTTTCTCTCCCGTTGTTGGAGTATAGGAAGTGAACATTCCTTTATCAGTACATATGGGATGTGTAGCACCCATATCAACCCACCATTCCATGGGATTTCCATCGTTGTTGCACTTTGAAACAACGGTCGACAAATTCATATCAGGCATACCATTTGATATGAGATTAGATTCGGTGATATTCACTTGGGCTTGCTTCCTTGGTTTGCGACAATCGACGAGGCGATGTCTAGCATTTTCACAGTTGTAGCAATTACCTTTGAACTTCTTTGCATTCTTATTCAAAGGTTATACAGAATGCTTCTTCTTTTTCTTCTTGCTTTTATTGTTGGATTCCACCACATTAGCTTTTTCTTGTCGTATTTGATTTCCAACATGCTTGTACGAACTTCGATTGTCTTCTTCAATCCTCAATTGGACCACAAGTTCTTCAATGTTCATCTCTTTGACCTTATGTTTGAGATAGTTCTTGAAGTCTCTCCACATGGGTGAAAGTTTCTCGATGATTGCAGCCACTTGAAATGATTTACTTAGAGACATATTCTCCACGTGAATATCATGAAGAATAACCTGCAATTCTTACACTTGACTGATGATCGTCTTTGAATCTACCATTTTGTAGTCCAAAAACTTCACTACGATGAACTTTTTTGTTCCAGCGTATTAAGTCTTGTATTTCTTTTCCAAGGACTCTCATAGTTCCTTCACAAATTTCTTGAAACTGTATACGTTATATAACGAATTGTAAATATAATTATTGCACAAGAAATATGAATGTTTCTAAGCATCCAAAGCAATTATTGATGCTCTATTGTTTTTCCCTTCTTGTACGGTGGGAGCGTCTTCATTTAAGAACTTTACCAAGTTGAGGTTGTAAGATAGAACAACATTTTGTATTGCCATCTCTTGAAATCAGCCCTAATGAGTTTCTCTGATTTCTCTCCATGTAGAACGGAGTTTAGAGGGACAGTAACAACCAATATGAACAATTCATTCTGAAGTTCCCATAGTAGAATTGTCGTTCGAAGTAGAGTCGGTATTAAAAACCGGATTCATTTATGTTTACACAAAACAGAAGATCAACCAAATCAAAAAAAGAGTAGAAGAAGTTAAACCAAATAATAGTTTAACCGAAATAAAAAGGGTCACTCCAACAACTCAAAATTTCGACTTAAGATTGTTAGATGGATATGATGTATGGAGTGACAAACAAACGTCTATAGAATCTTTATCAAATTCTTGCTGGGTAGAGTAACGCCAATAAAACTTCAAATGAATAATACCAAATGGATGCAAAGTCAAGGCAAGTGTTGAACACTTTGTCCTTAAGTCGAATTTGCTCCGTAACGGTGCCTACGATTTATGGCAATCAACGTCCAAGATACAACGATTTCTTCTTCTTGTGTGAGTAGCACTTCAACATACAAGAACGACGAACTAGAATTTAGTCTATGTGCTCTTTAATGCAAAAATGAAGAAAACCAAAATTTTATGCAATATGTATGCAAAATTTGGTTGAGAGAGAGAAAAGAATGTTGTCCTATGATTGCAAATCATTGGTGTGAAGAAAAGGATGTCCTAAGGGTCCTATTTATAGAGTATGAGGGGTTGTGGACGAAGTGTTGCGAGCCAAATCTCGTAACCTTACAAACAGAAGCAAATTTTGTTGTCGCTAGCCTTTTCGCTCAAGCGACAATGACACTTTTTCATCAGAGCTTTTGTTGCTCTCCTCTTGCTCGAGCGACAGGTGAGCGATAGATATAATCATATTTTAGCCCGTGTATCCTCTTTTCTATCTAACTTTGGACCACAATTTCTCATTCATTTTTGAATTGATTTTGAGATTCCAAATATACTACGAGATCTACTCGACGAGTAGAACAAGTTGGTCTATTCACATTTGTAATTTGACCATTGGACCATGTTCGAATATTTACTCAAAGTTGACACTGTGTCACTTGTTCAAAATTATACTTAACCAAATTTTTGTTTCTTTAAACTAATTCCAACAATCCCCAACATGAATGGAAATTCCTTGATATGCACAATATAATGCAAATAGATGCAGACTTAATAAAGGAGTACATACGACAAGTTATAGCTTCAAGATAGGTGGCTTGTGGCTTTGAACCTTCTTTAGTTAAATACAATTGAATTTACTAAGCTAATTGGTGAACGTGATGTCTTGAACCATTCAGTTGTTCGTGTAAATTAAAATAATTTTACTAACACCATAACTCATTTAACCATTTCAGTTCTCATTTACTAAGCTAATTGGTGAACGTGATGACTTCTTGCTTGAACGATAGTGACACGTTTTCAACATAGCTTCTCTCGCTAGCTTGTCACTAGCCTCCCGCTCAAGCGACATGCGAGTGATAGGCGAACAACAGAGATAATTTCAGCCCGTGTATCCTCTTTCCTATATAACTTATGACCGTAATTTCTCATTTATCCATAATTGGTTTTGAGATTTCAAATATACTACGACGATCTACTCGACGAGTAGAACAAGCAAATCTATTTAAATTTGTCATTTGACCATCGGATCAAGTTCGAATATTTGCTCAAATTTGACACAGAGTCACTTGTTCAAAATTGTACTTAACCAAATTTTTTATTTCTTTAAACCAATTCCAACACAAACATCATGCCTAAATGAGTTGGATTGAAAACCGGCCATATGATTGAGGGATTTGTATCCCAAACTTCCTTCTTTGATTTATCATAACCCAACTCACATCAGCATTATGTTTTCCAACGTCCCCAAAAGGTTGAAACAAGAAATTGATTAAAGAGAAAGAATATAACATTTGCATCAGTTTCGATTCATATTTTGGCATACAAACTCACAAACTTCAATTTCTGGTAGCAAGAAGGTATTCAAGTGGAAACTTTCAGAATTAGATGATAAAGTACTCTAAAAGTAGTTCTTTGATACGAAAAGTGAAAAAAAAAAAAGATTGGGGACTCAAAAAAGGTGTACTAGAAGTACTGTTTCTATTTCCATCCAAAACGATTTCTTTGATATGAAAAGTGAAGTTTGGGACCCATAAGAAAAGAATGGGGACCTAAGTGCTAATGACCCCAAAAGGATGCAGGCAATGGCTGCAATTTTCCTAAAAAAAAAAATGCACTCAAATTAAAAGAAAGTTTGATATCGAAGAATATTTGTATTTTCAGTTTTCAACTGATTTTAATATAGATGAGTTTCTTGTCCTTTTCTATATTTCCTTTCCCAGTCAATTACATAAAGAGGGTTGCAGAAAGTTAGGAACAAGCCTTGCTACCCAAATATCAGATATAAACCTGCACAAATGGGAATCCATCTCCATAATCACCCCAACCCACCCAAAAAAGGAAAGAAAGAGAAGCCATAAGAACAAAATCCAAAGCACAGGCCTCATTCATGTCTTTATAACGCAATACAATATCTTTGCACAGTGAGATTACATTCATAGGCTATTATGATTTTACCAAGGGAATATAAAAGAAAATGGAAATTGAATACAATTGAAAATATGTATTTTTTTCCTCTCCTATGTGGTGCCTGATGACTTGCAATTTACATCCTGGTGAATTTGCGTGACACAAATTGGAAGAGCACAAAAGTTACGAAAAGTTCTTGTTAACTGAAAACAAACAAGTATTTTAGAACCATATAAATTATGGGAGTACAAGCTAAAGTCCTAGGCCCTCGATTTCCATCTAAATTTATTAAGTGGTGTGGGCTTTTTATTCTAGCTGGGTAGAAGAGAAACAACAAGAACATAGCTTAAGTTGTTCTTTCGCTTCATTTCGATTTTGTTGATGTGAATCAAAATTTAAGTTTAAGCCAGTAAATATTATCTATACCCACTTTCATCTTATCGACTGTGTAATAAATATAATCCAGATACCTACTTTTTGGCATTTCCAAAATCAAATTCTTCCAGATCCTATACTTATCATATGACAAATTATAGATCTATTGCAGATATACGATGTGTAATAATTTGCAAATCATAAATTACGAGTCAAAGAATCCTTACTTGAAAAAATGAATTCCAAAATAGGGTAGAAACAAGCCGCGAAACAAAATCATCACAACTGAATGCATTAAAAGAATGATATTGGCTAGAATCAACTCTTAACCACATTTAAACTATCAACTAAATCAATGGCATGGTACCTATATGGAGGCTTAAAAAAATGGGTATGTTACTAGTGACTGAATACAATGGCATCTTCGATAATGATGGTAAAGCAGAATTATCCATAACTTCTAAACTTAAAAATAGAATTTGAGTCACACTTAAATTCTAACATATCATACGACAAATTATAGATCTATTATAGATACATGTGATTATCATAAGCTTTGTTGTAATGTCAGATAAAATAGAAAAATAAATTTATTAGTAGCTCGTATTCTCAGTTAAGATCAACATATAAGACAAGTTGCATGAATGAGACACATTTTCAAACCACATAACTGGCACAAATAAAACCATCAACATATGATTGTAGAAGCCAAATTCAAGGCGTACTTATCTTCCTTCATTCTTAGCCTTCTTCCTTAAGGTGCCCTTTCCTCGAAGTTTAGTGATTTCATTCAAATTTTATCTTGCTGTATCAAGGAGTTGATACAAAATTTGACATATATATTCCTTGCATGTTCAAGAATATTCTATGTTAGATACCTGAAACTCAATGGATGATATTTTATCTTTCCTCAGGGAATCTAAGCGCAGAAATTAGGCTATGCTACTAGTTCTCTCAATTGTCACAAATTCTTTGCTTATAAAGTTCAACAAATAAAATGTTAATTCCAAGTAAAGATTTCTTGCAATATATTAAACCAAGTATCATGTATTTTAAATCAATTACTTCACATCTCATAGGTATTGGAGAGAGTAAAAAAAGTCCACATCTCTGCTCAGTTCAAAAAAAGTAGTTCCATGCAATATAATTATATCAGAAGACTTAGAATGAATTGGATGAGATATATGTTAGAGTTCAGCTGAGTAATGTAATGTAAGTCTCGTAATGTCTTTGATAGCGCATGACTATTTTCTCCCAGTTGCAGGTTTCCTATTCTTATAACATAATATTACCTCCAAATTGCAATGGCTTCAACTAGTATGCGTAGAGTTGGTAAACTCATTGTGTAGATTAAGATTAATTGTTATTGTGCAATCTAGATGAATATCATGTACATAATATCCATACCTCCAACACTACTTGAGCTTCATGGTCAAATACTTTGCAAAGTGTTGTGAAATGAAGATGATACCGGATTAATCTAATGCCACTTTGCTGGAGAAAATAAGATATTATAGCCATAATATGAAATAAAGATCCTAAAGACACAAGAACAATGTAATTTGCAGAGAATATGGAGAAAGAATACAAAAGTTTTGTATTTATGATTTTGTCTAACTTTATCTTAATCATAATAAATAGCCAATTATATATGGGGTATATCCAAAACCTAATAGTAGAGTTGTAATTGAAGTAGAATATAAGAAAACTCCTCAAAAGGTGAAAATGAATTGGGCCGATAATACTGCCCTTTGATCGGGTAGCTAGAGCCAAGCTAGCGGCACCATGGCGCTCGAGCGGTATGCTAACATCGACGGGTGTCAGCTTCTCTATTTTTGACGCTCAGCTAGGCCTAGGCTAGCAAAAATGCAACAAGAAAACCTTTCGTTCCTCTTCAAGTCTAACACAAATTTTAACTGTCAATTCGGCTTCCAAATAGAATTTCAACTAGAATTGGCCAAGTAAATTTGAATAGGATTCCACAATAGCATTCCAAATATAATTCCACTTAACATGCACTTTAATTAGAATCCCCAATTATCTTCAACAAAGAATTTGAATCACACCCAAATTCTAACAAACTCTACCTTGACACAAATTTCACTACAACGAATAAAACTTTAAAAAAATTTCCACCTGGAGACATATTCCACTACAAAGAATAAAGTGAAATCTTCAATGAAAAAGTACAAATGAACTTCTGTATAAAAAAATCCCCAACTGAAAATATTCTCCACCTCTGCCACTCGAACCAGAGGCAAAAATGATCTAATGATCACTAGACAAGGCTAAAACAAGTACTATAATAGAATAGCAATTGAATGCATCAAAATAAAAATCTTGGCTTGAATCGACACCATTAACCACATTCAAACCATCAACTAAATCAGCATAATTGTACTTATGTAAAGTCTTTTGGCCAAAATGGGTTTGTTAGTAGCAATTGAATACAATGACACAGCCAATGATGATGACAAGGCAGATTTACTCATAATTTCTAAATTCAACCGAGATGTATTCTTCAAAGAAGGCCCTAAATTAGACTCCAACAGTACATAATCTAACTCCAAATCTACTCGAATTCTTAAAATATGCTAATTGCTCAAAGATTTTGTATAACACTGCAAGCTATATAAATGAGATCTTCTATGTCCCTTTATCAAAACATGAGTTCCTTTACTAACTTTTAGGATTTCAGTTTCAATAATATACCTGTACCCTTTTGAATCAAGAATACTTAAAAATAAGATTTCTTTTCAGAACATGTCTAATTGTGTCAAGTATTCTAAGTGTCCCATCAATTATCTTTATTCTGACTCGTTTGTATACTGGCTATCCGATAAAGTGTATTATTACCGATCATTACAACGCCTTTTGAAACCTCTTCATATGTTGAAAATAAATCCCAATTAGGAAACATATGAAAAGTGCAAGTAGTATCAAGAATCCAAGTCTCGTCATATTTGGAGTTGTAGTTAGACATAAGTAAAAAGTTCTCCATCACTATTAGGATTTTCTACAATACTTGCTTTCCCTGAAGCTTCTAACCGTTGATTTGCAGTCAATTTTGTTTTATTCTGCTGTTAAGTGCCCATTTCTCTTGCAATAATTACAAAATTTGAAGTTAGATTTTGACTTGCCCATTGTACGACCACCATCAATAATGAGGCCATCTCCATGAACCTCAGATGCAATAAGATGCTTTATCTTCTTCTTTGAATACAGAGCATCATAGATTTCTTTGATGGTAAGAGTATGACGACTATATAAATCGTGTTTCTAAAAGACATGTATGAAGTGGGTAATGAACACAATAAAATCAATTCCAAATCTTCATCATCATATTTTACCTCCAAGGTCTCCAAATTAGTGTTGATTTCCTTAAAAGTAGCTAAGTGATCCTTAAGAGATGTATTTTCTATTATACGATGAGAATATAAACATTGCTTCAGATGTAATTTGCTAGTAAAACTCTTTGTCATGCATAATTGCTCCAATTTTAATCATAATGCGACGATTGACTTCTCCTTCAAAATGTCATGATGAATATTATTTGAAAGATGAAGATGTATTAGATATAGGGCATTTTAATCCCTCTGGAGTCCAAGTTGTAAGCATCTTGTCAAATCTCAACAATGCCTCATCCAAATCCATTTGAGCAAGTATTGATCGCGTATTACAAAGAGAATTTTGTATTGCGATTTAATAGCGGAATACCATACTTCATTGTTGCTACCACGAAAGATCAAGTTGAGCTATTAACTTGATCAAAACCTCGATCTTCTTAAGAATCTCAAAACCAAAAACTCTGATACCTGTTTGTTTGAAACGAAGATGATATCGGAATAATCCAATACCATTTTGTTGAAGAAAAGAAGAGATTGTAGTCACAATATGAAGTAAAGATTTCAAAGACACAAAAACAATAGAATAAAAGAGATTTTACTATAATATAGAGAAAGAATAGAAAGATTTTGTGTTTATGATTTTGTCTAACTTCATCTTAATCATATTGAAGAGCCAATTATATATAGGGAACAAATAGGGGACATTCAAAACCTAATAGTAGAGTTGTAGTTGAGTTAGAATGCAAGAAAACTTGTCAAAACGCGAAAAATTGGCCTTGGCTAGAAACACTGCCGCTCGAGTGGTAGGCTAGCGCCAGCGGGCACCGCTTCTCTGCTTTTGGTGCTCGAGTGTCCAACTAGTTCCAGGCTAGCAAAAATGTGGCGAAGAAAGACTTCCATTCCATAACTTCAACATCTTCAACAAAAATTTCAACTCCCATTAGGGCTTCCAAATAGAATTTCAACTAGAATTTACAAAGTAAACTTAAATAGGATTCCACAACAGTATTCCAAATAAATTCATCTTAATGTGCACTTTAATTAGAATTCTCAGTTATTTTTAAAAAAGAATTCGAGTCACACGAAATTCCAATTCAAAGAATCTCATAGCTCTTTTCTAGTCCTAACTGAATAAGGGAAAATAATTGGGTAAAACCAATTTTGAATGAAAACATAAAGTAAAGAGTAACTCATATAGAAAATCGAGGAAAAAATTGTGAAGAAACATAGAAAAATGGGGCTTACCAATGGATGGCGAAATTGAAACACAGTGTACATGCATAAGATCAATATTTATGCTCAAATAGCTGATCAACCTTAGAAACTTATTGCACCTAAAAAATGTGTAGAGTTCAAGTAGATGGATATGAAAACTGCTGAAGCAATTATTGCTAGAAGTAGCCATTTTAATTTCTAGAAATGTTGTATTAATGTGTGCTACACCGAATTCCTTGTTCGATTAGAGTTATAATTCCATGAAAAAAAAAAGTTTCACATCCCCTGAATCCTAAGAAATTTGATTAGAGTACATAGACATACATGTCATGTGCTTAGGCTTCTGTATGCTTCAATACAGTTAAAGTATACCAGAATTCAAGATTCGCATTTCTTTTCCCTACTCAGATCTAATAAATGCAAAAAGAAAATATTACGTGTCAAATGAGTATCATCAATCTTGTGGATACCTTATATTGATACTTACTGTTCCTCCATTTTAAAATGGCTATCCGGCTTGACTTTTGATTGGAATTAAGACCGATAAATATGTTACCCATCATTAAGTTTGTTTAATGGTCATACATGTAAAATTGAAACTGTATTGATCAGAAAACTATTTGATGCACGGTGATAACATGGACTATCATTATTTTGAAAAAAAAAAAAAGGACGGATCAATGAGGTGCATAATGACTATAAGGGCTTGGACCATCTAATTATCAAGAATAAATATCCGCTTCCAAGGATAGAAAACGTATTTGATCAGTTGAATGGTGCAAGAGTTTTTCGAAAATCGATTTGAATCAGGCTATATATAACCAACTCAAAATAAAGGGGGGTAACATCCCTAAGACAATATTTAGAATTCGATACGGCTTACCAAAATTTTATTTGAAGCAAGAAAGTCTACTCCATGCCCTTAGCTTTAGGGGGTTTTAACTGGAATGTTTTTGGAAGGAATTAAAAGGTAAGACCATTTGGATATGCTAGATAAGTAAGTTCAGTCTGATCAGATTTTGCGGACCACAATTTGGAGTTTGGGAATAAGATAATAAAAGATAACTCTTTCACTAAAACTTTGTTGACCTCATTTTTTATACCGTTGACGTGAAAAAAAAATACCTGGCCCACTCGCTTTTTCATAAGTGATTCCAACACATTGCAGATTACTAGTCAACGGCACTTTGGATTTGAACGAGAGAGAAGCTTTACAATGCGACTAAAAGCTAAAATCAAACATCTAAATCTACCAATCAAAGATTCAACTTAAGAGGGGAGGATTTTTAGCTTTAAATTGATATATTTGCAATACCCTTTCAATGATACAAGGAGGGGATATTTATAGTATTACATGCGAAATGATATCCATTGGACGAAAAGGCATGTGGCTTTATCTTTTGAACCGAAGTGACCAATTCTAGGCGTCGATTTGAAACTACTAGTTGTGGTGCGTTTAATGCTCTAAAAATAAAGGGAAGTCACATCAATCATTCGAATAAGATTTTATCAATATGCGATCTTCAAAGGATGTTGGATCCCTTTCCATGGTATTTATAGTATTACATGCGAAATGATATCCATTGGATGAAGAGGCACATTGCTTCTTCTTTTGAGCCGAAATGTCCTATTCTAGGCATCAATTTGAACATACTAGCATGTGGTACATTTAATTCTCTAAAAATAAAGGGTAGCCACCTTACAACCAAGGTTAACAAGACTGACATATTACTCATTATAGGTATCACATCAATCATTCGAATATGATTTTATCAATAGGTGATCTTCAAAGGATGTAGGTCATCTCTTTCCATGATAGAGCATCGAATTTGGCTTCGCTACTTTGGAGAGGAGCCTCTTGTGGGGTGCCTCCACGTGGGATACCACGTAGGCTTCATCTGGAGCCTCGGTAGGTCATGCGTAATAATAGTTTCCCAAATCCATGTATAATTATTCATGTTATAAGTGGACTTCTGTTTTGTGTGATTTGTTGGGGCAAATGTTTTCCTGTCATGGTTAGGTTTTTGATGAATCACAAAAGTCCCTCAAGTCCAAGTATAGCTATTAATATCATAGTTGGAATTTGAAATAGGAACTTGAACCTCGCAAGTTGTCCCGCTCGTATGAATGGATGAATCGGCGAAGTGCTAAACCTCTGAAGCTCTTCATTTAAATTGAAAGTAGCTGAAATTTGATTTATAATCTAAAGCAATAAAGTGATGAACTGGTGAAGCTCCTTGTTTAAATTGAAAGTAGCTAAAATTTGATTTATGTGCTGAAGCTCCTCTTTTAAATCTGAAAGTAAAGTGTTCTATGATAATCTTGCCAATGATTTGATGTTTTGTAAGTTATCACTCAAGAATGAATGGAGTTGATTATTAGATTTCTCTAGGTCGCATGTTAAGGTTTTAAACTTAGCCTCTAAGTTCTCATTGACAAGTCTTGACTCACTTAGACTTTTTGTAGAAACCTGAAAGTTAGCTATGATTCTCTCTCTCTCTCTCTCTCTCTCTCTCTCTCTCTCTCTCTCTCTCTCTCTCTCTCTCTCTCTCTCGATCAAGTTCATTAACCTTCTTTATCCTTAGAATCTCCTCAAATAATCAATGATATGCCTCACGAATCTCTATCTTATCCTCAGAGTCTTCCTCATAACCCTCACTATGTTCCACATCCTCAACATTCTCACATCCTTATCTGAATCATTCTTAACTATAGATGCAAAGACTATATAGTTCATTTCATCCTCACTACTAGAGGAATCACTCGGTCACTTGAATTAGATTCATCATCGGTTAATGACACTGTCATTGCCTTATGCTTTTCTTTATTTAGGTTCTTCCTATAGATAGTGTATTCATTCCTATAGTGACCAAAACCCTGAAACTCGTGACATTTAACTTATTGAGATTTCTTACTAGAACTCCTAGTATTAGTCTTATCACACTTGTGTTTCCTGAATTTACTAGGGGCGCCATTCTTCCTCTTTTGAGGTTTTCTATTATTCATAAGAACTTTTTGGGATTTCTTGACAAAATAAGTTGTATCTCATCCCTAAGGGTCTCAATATCAGTAGAGTCACACTCTTCTTCTTTAACGATGTGTAAGGCTATAGACTTATTCTTCTTCAGTTGAGATATGGTGAGTTCATAGGTTTCAAGGAGTCCTACTAGTTCCTCTATCTTAATTCTATCTAAGTCATTGCTTTCTTCAATCGCAGTAATTTTAGGTCTAAACCTCTCAGGTAAGGATCTAAGAACTTTTTGAAAGATTTTAGACTCAGGAATTTTATCACATAGTTTCTAGCTAGAGTTCAATATGTAATTTAATTTCGCATAAAAATCATCGAACGATTCATTGTCCTTCATTCTAATTTCAAACCTTGTGGTCAACATCTGTAGTCTGGAGTTCTTTATAGTTTTGGTACCTCATGCGTGGTCTCTAAATATCCTAAACTTCTTTCCCGGTCTCACACATCGATGCTCTCCTAAATTATTCGACGAATACATCTACAAATAAGGCATGAAGCCCTTTATTGTTCCAGTTACACTCAGCTAGGTCATCCTTAATATAAATGGATATGTCCGTAGGGGTAGCTACACCTAAAACAATAGTAAATGGGATAGTCCAACCATTTTTTACACTAACTCAAATTCGCTCGTCCAGAGACTTAAGAAAGGCTTTCATTCTAACCTTCCAATATGCATAATTGCTTTCGCTAAAAAAGGAGGCACAGAAAGAGACTGACTCATCTAGATTAAGTTAGGGTCAGGAATCGAATTGATGCTCTAATATCACTTAAAAGCTATGATTTCGACCCAACTAACACCTAGAGGGGATGGATAAGTGTTTGTATGCAGAATTTAAATTTCTTAATTAATAAAAGAAACAAACCACAATTATTAACTTTATCTTTTGCTATGTATAGTATTGATTGAAGAAAATTAGCATATCGAATTAATTATCAGAACGGAAGAGACATTTGTGCCATTTCGTGGAATCAAGAATGACATTAAAGGAAGGCTACAAACCAACAAATGATATTTCATAATTTCCATTATGCATTTCCATTTCAAGAACTGGGACTCTGTAGCTTAAATTACAATAAGACTTATTCCAAATCAACTATAAAAAAATGCTTACTATGGAAATATGATAGAAAAATCCTATACATTCTACCAAGGACCATAGATGATCACCGTATAGCCCACTATTGTGCCATGAACTGTTATTATATCCTTCAAATACACTTTTTAACCCACCCATTGAGATGCATTACAAGGATTAAATATTGGCCTCCTCGGTGAACTAGCATTTTGAGAGACCATTACAATACCACATGTAGTAGCTTGATAAGTCATTCCAGAACTTGGATTCTCAACAAGACCAGAAGGACCTCTAGCAACAACAGCCTAGGAATGGAATGGGTGGCACTTGGCATCCAATCTTCTATGGCACTTGGAGGAGGTGATGGCAGGAATGACTGCATTCGCAATGTTATAGCAAGTAAATTGGAGAAAATGAAATTAACTATTTGTATGAAAAAAAAGACACAACTTACACCATGAAATTCAAGAGGGAAAACACTTGTTGCGGATGGTCTCGGTGTCTCCTCAACGACTCCGAATGGTGTTCCATCGTTGTACGGAAAATCGGGATAGTAATATGGCATTGCATTACTTAACGTAAACATTAAAACATAAAATTGCAAGTTTTTTTTTTTAAGAAACTGCTACTTTTAAAGATTGGCAGCAATGTAGATATATTTTAGTGTAGGTTCTACTTGTTGTCCCAATTATTAAAAATAGAAGATGTTAACATGGTAATGTTCTAAATATACATTTGAAACTAGTGATGACAAAAAAGTTCGACAAATCCAATACCCACGGGGTCCCGCCCCATGACTCGTTTAATCAAGTATTCGGGTCAGGGACAAGGCGGATAACTTTGCCCCGGGTGGGTACGGGTAATGGGTACCCCACCCCCATCTTTGGCCACCCTGTTTAATTTTTATTTTATTTTTTAGAATTCAATACTTTAAATGAAAAAAACTTTACGACATTTCATTAGTTCTAATGAAAAATGGTAACTAAGATTATCTAAAAAAATATGACAAATAATAAAAGTCTTAATTTATTAAATATATTTGTGTAATTTAGCTTTTAAAAATAATTAAGAAATATATTATTATCTCACTTTAATGAATGTGGACAATAAAATGAATTTTATAAAAAAAAAAAACAGGTAGTGAACAAGGTAAGGACCCCGCCTTAAACGGGAATATGGTGGGTACGAGTAGGAAATTACCTCACGGGGTGGGGGACGGGGGAGGCAGCCTCGACCCTGACCCACCCTATTCCCATCCCTAATTGACTAAAACATTTGAAGTTGGCGCAGGAATGAAATTTGAAGATGACAGTTGTAGTGTTAGTGAGCGACTTTCCTCGTTACCCTACATGAAATGAAAATTGAACTAAAAAATGCCTCCAATTCATTGACCAATAATAAATATTTACAAATATAACTTGTGAATATGAGAACGAAGTGGGTATCGAATATTGTAACGACTCCGTGAGGATCTTTCGTCGGAATCGTTAACGTACGTACTGTCCGCTGCGGGGAGGATCTTTCCCCTCACGGCTTTCTGGACGCATCCTCCAGGATTCGAACCCAAGACCTCCAACTCATATGGGAGACTTAAGTTGAAACCTGGTATCAATTG
The DNA here is from genome assembly GCA_903798235.1 of Fraxinus ornus. Classification (NCBI taxonomy): domain Eukaryota; kingdom Viridiplantae; phylum Streptophyta; class Magnoliopsida; order Lamiales; family Oleaceae; genus Fraxinus; species Fraxinus ornus. Next base: position 54,741 of record CAIGRF010001089.1, on the reverse strand, counting down.
AGCAACGTACGTTAACGATTCCGAGGAAAGATCCCCACGGGGTCGTTACAAAAAAAACGCGCGTTTTTTTTAACGACCTCGTGGGGATCTTTCGCCGGAATCGTTAACGTACGTACTATCCACTGTGGAGAGGGTATTTCCCCTCATGGCTTTCTGGACGCGTCCCCCAGAATTCGAACCCAAGACCTCCACCTTATATGGAAGACTTAAGTTGAAACCTGGTACCAATTGGGCAAGTCCCCATAGCGGACAGTACGTAGGTTAACGATTCCGACGAAAGATCCTCATGGGGTTGTTACAAATATTGTGCTTGTTGCGGGGAGACGGGTGCATCATGTCCAAGATTGTTTTTCCTCACTCTTGGTCTTTGTCCTTTGCTTGAAGTCGATGTTGCCTGCATGACATGGGAATAATTGATATTTGATATTCCTTTGGATGAATGGACACAAAAAAAATAATTTTGAAATAAAAACTACATTTTGTTTTCTTCGATCTCGATTTCAATGGACTTTTATTATGCAGTTTCTTTGGCGCATCCTTCCTTTTTGAGCATTTAGGATCTTGTATGCTACTGCTGCATGTATCATGTGATGCTCTAGATTGGGAGCCTAAATGCAAACTAGACTAGGAAAAGCTATTACTTCAACTTAGACTTCGTAGACATTAGTCTTTAGATTGCAATCGAATCCAATCTATTATCGCACGAGTTCACTCTTTGTCATCTGCCACAATGTCTCCCAATATAACAAACACTTCATACATTCTATCATACCTCAATTGGCTAAGAGTGCTAACCAGACTGTCGTAGTTCACAACGACCCTTGTGTGGGCTATACTAACATATCTTCTCTATCTCCTCAATATGTACTCTCTGGTAGTGATGTGACATCATTACACATCAACACTGATATGACATGTCTGCAAAAGATTCCATGAAACTTGAATGAATATTAATAATAGAGAAATGGGGATAGAGTAGAAAATACAAATCTAGGGCAATAGGTGACCATTACAAATAATATCGCAGTCTTGTGCACGGAATGTGATTTTTATTCCTGTCATTTTCTTCGTAAATAACATCCTTCTCTACCTCATACGTCTTCTCCGAACACTCATCCGATACAGATATCATATCACAATATACCTTCCCAATTACGTCATCTTGAAATTCTCGAAACTTTGAAATAGTATAAACTGCCTGAAATTGCTTTTCCATTTCATATTTTGTTGCACAGGGCACCATCTATGAGTAAGACTTAAAATCTGCTTGGAATTCCTTTTCAGTAGGTTTTGGCAAGGGCTGTTCAAATTATTGGGGACTGAACTGCATCTAAGCTACGCATATCATCCCCAAATGGATGGTCAAACAGAAAGACTTAACCAGAGTTTAGAGATGTACCACGCTGCATGACATTTCATCAACCTAAATAGTGGACTAACTGGTTGTCATTGGCCGAGTGGTGGTATAACACCAAAAGCCACCACAGTTGGCCTTAGGGCCTTATCAGCTTACTAACATTGCAGCCGTTGATGAATTGGTGCAAGAGAGACATCGTATGGACTAATTACTCAAAGAACACTTGGTTGAAGCCCGGGCAAGGATGAAATTTTATGCCAATCAGTACAGAACTGAAAGGGAATTCCAAATGGCAGACTGGGTGTATTTGAAACTCCAACTATATAAGCAGTAATCCATAGCTACACAGATCAACCCCAAATTGTCTGCCAAATCTATGGGCCATACCGAATTATCAGAAAGATAGGGCAGGTGGCTTATGAATTAGAACTTCCCAATGGTTCTAAAATCTACCCCATTTTCCATGTTTCACTGCTTAAGAAGCAGATAGGAGACGTAGAGTGCCTATTCTGCTTGTTCCAGATATCAATGAATCAAAACCACATCATAGCATACCTCGGGCAGTCTTGCAGACCCGTATAGTTAAACAGAATAACCACGTTATCACTCAATGGTTAGTACAATGGGTGAATGCTTCCACGGAGGATGCGACATGGGAAGATGCTGCAACAATTCAGATGCAATTTCCTGACTTCCAACCTTGGGGACAAGGTCGATTTGAGGGGAAGGATTGTCATAATCAGACAAAGGAAGGAAGATCATGGGGAAAGAAGAAGAAAAGGTCCCAACGGCACTACCAGAAATTTGAAACCGGAAATGACACTGCTTAGCTACTTCACATTTAATTGTTTTAGCACTTCACGTTTTATGAATGTCCAAACACGTTTTCTACAATACTTGAACAATAAGGGCAAATGGGTGAGTTGTTAAATGTCAGAATTTGTTTCTCTTCTCCATTTTCTCTGAAATTCTCTCTCTCCCACTTATTTTGTTCATTTGTAATTCATTTAATCAATTCAGTGAAATATTCTTACAGTTTGGGTGTTGAATTACTACTGAATTCTGTGAATTGTGAACTGAATTTCATTGTGATTTGTTGGAATTGTTTGGTTTTGATTGAAGAATCAATCAATCATTACATTGGAATTGTAACATTTACATTTGATTTTGTTTGTGGAGGAATGTTCAAGAATTTTAAAGAGGAATAGAGAAAGAGAAGATGGAAAAAGGACGGGCACAAAGATGAAATCGGCAAAAACGGACGGAGATGATGAAGATGAAATCGACGACCAAAACAGAGAGTGTTTGAAAGAGATGCTATTGGGCCTTAGGTTGAGGTTTAGGGAGAAAAGAGTGTATAAATTACGGTTATAATTTGTTTTAATTAATATTTAATTTAGTTTGTATAAATCTAATTTGTCCAAATATTGGGGTATCGGGCTTAGTTTTCCCTTTGGGAAAATTACCAAAAACCAGGTGTTAAGTTGTGAGTTTTTAAAATTCAGGTTTAAAGTTTATCTATTAAAAAATCAGGTATTTTATTTTATATATAAAACTCTAGATCTATCCAAACCCTACATTAATCCATTACATATATCTCCACCCTCTCACCCGCTGCCTCCACCGACAGCCGCATTCACCACCATACACTC
>CAIGRF010001076.1:0-10037 GCA_903798235.1 Fraxinus ornus | reverse complement strand
AAACTAGGTATCTTAGTTTTCAAATTCAAAAATCAGGTGTAATGTTTATTTAATCAAAAATTAGGTTTTAATTAAATTAATAATTAAAATCCTGATTAAAACATAATTTTCAATCCCCTCTATCATTCATCTCTCTCTCTCTCTCTCCCTCCCTCTCCGTCTCTCACTTCTCCATTTTCCCTCACCAGTGACTGTACTATATCTGTCGGCGGTCTTCTGTCTTCTATCTGGTGTAATGTTTATTTAATCAAAAATCAGATTTAAATTAAATTAATAATTAAAATCCTAATTAAAACATAATTTTCAATCGCCTCTCTCATTTATCTCACTCTCTCTCTCCCTCTCCGTCTCTCACTTATCTTCCTCTCTCACTTTTCCCTTTTCCCTCACCTATGACTGTACCATATCTTTCGACGATCTTATGTCTTTTATCTGTATCGGATGCTGCTTCACCGAACAGCGAAGAAGAGGTTCACCGAGCACAGCTGGAGGAGCATCAGCGCTCAGAGCATCAATTGTACAGATCGAAACAGCTACGCAGATCCATGATCTGAGCACACAAATCTGTTGTTCTTTTTCTTTTCCCTTGACGAAGATCAAATTGCTGCAAATCTCTTTAAAAATGGCCCTATTACATGTACTGCTTTGCTGTTCCTTTCATATTAGCCCTGTTCAAATCGAGTTTTAGTAATTATTATGTTGTGACAGCAATTGTTTGTTAGATGCAGTGGGTATCAATGCCACCTTTATGCAGACATACATAGGAGGGGTGTCATGTCCATACATATGCTTTAAGCGGGTGTTGGATCATGGAGTGTTGTTGGTCAGGTACGGTGCAACTGTCTATGCTTCGATTAGACTGAAAGAGAAGCCATATTGGATTCTTGAAGCTGTGGGCAGCGTGGACATGTCTTTGGGGATTAAGATGGGAGTTCAATACAGGTAAGTTAATACCCCCATTTTAAATATACTGCATATTTGTGATGTAGTTTCGAGATGATTAGGCGTGTGGTGGGTTGGCTTGATTTTATGTTATTTGATTGATTTGGTTTCAGGAACTAATATTGGGCGAAATGGAGTTTGTGGAAAATATTGATATTTGGGAAGCCTTAGTATTCATAAAGCTATACTTGGCATTCAATTTTCCTTAAGTGCATCTTTGCAACACTGTGGACAATGTAATGAAAAAGAATTAACAATCATAGTTTGTTTACAAAATAGTCATTCTGTTTACAAAATTAACAATCATAATTTGTTAATTACCAATTTTGTACAAACACGTCATGAATTTTATATAGGAGATCTCATTTTCTTCATCCTTCATCTTCTGTTTACAAAATTCATATACTGAAAGCAGATCTCATTTTCTTTGATTTAAACTTTGTTGACTAATAAAAGGATATGTAGATGTATGAAGTATCTTATTTACATCTGCTGCCTTATGGCCAAATATTTGGTGTTAGAAACTCTGATAGAAACTCAAAAACACAGATGACTAATAAAACTCTGATACATTGGACAAACGATCTCCACAAACCAAGCGCAAATAAAATGTTCTAAGAAATTTATTTAAAGACTCTAATTCATCATTTCTATAATGAATTTCGTGTTTTGAGTTATAATTGTTTACTTATCTTACTCAAGTTTTCACCGGTGAATCCTCCATTTCAATTGATAGATTCAAGGTTACACTGGAATTTCAAAATTATGCTTCTGTATTTAATGTTTTAGAAATAAATTATGTTTTCTGATTTCATTCTAGTATAATGTTACTAACGTTTACATAATCTTCAGTATTTTCTATTCATAATGTTGGGACTTGTCAATGTTATCAATTACAGTATTTTCTATTCATAATGTTAGAAACTCTGATAGACCTTATTCCAAAAAATACCGAGATTTTAACAGTGACATGGAGAAGATGAACCTTTTCCAGGCAGCTAAATTTATGTGCATATTTACAATTATTGTGCCATGAGTACTTGATTGGATATGCAAACTTGCTTGTTGGAGTTATCCTCAAATGCATTCTACCTCAATAACATTGAAAATGTGACATTAAAATTCGATCATTTATGACTAAAAAATAATTCGTGATCAACAAATTTGAAAACGTGTAACCAATAGATAAAATGTGACATATAATTTTTTGATTTATGACCAAAGAAATAAACTGTGACCTATAAAAATTTTTATATATGATATCGAAATAATTTGTGACCAGCTTATTCTATTGACATCAATAATTTTGAGTAGTTGGAGGTGGCAATGGTGGTGCATTGGAGGTGATGGTGGTGATGACTGGTGGTGGATTGTGGTGCTGGTCCTTGGTGTAAGTGAATTTGTTTGTGGTGACCATTTGTGACCAAATAAGTGTGTACTATGACTGATTGTGACTAATTTTACGTTAATTATGACTATTTGTGACCAATTTTGTGTTGATTGTGACTTGAGATTGATGTGGTCATAGACAGACACACTGAATACAAATTTGATCACAGTCAGATACATCGAAGATAAAGTTGGTCTCGATTAATCACAGGTCAGCAGTAAGATTTGTTTGTGGCAACCTTATGCGACCAAGTATGTGTTGTGAATGCTTGTGATCAATTTTGTGTTGATTGTGACCGATTGTGACTTGAGATTGACCTAGTCACAGATAGTCACACTGAATACAAATTTGGTCAGAGTAAGTCACACTGAAGACAAAGTTGGTCACAAATAACAGCGTTTGTGAATTGGCCACATATAACACAGGTATGGTACAAATTTGATCGCCTACAATGCACCACTACGACCACCACAAAGTAACAAGAAAAAATTAACAAAGTTCGATTTGTGTTGTTTAGGGTAGAAAATTATGGGGAAATGGAGGATTTTCACGTGTTTTTCACGTTTTTCAGACGACTTTGGGAGTGTTGAAAGTGAAGAAGAGAACAAATGTTTAACTCGTGTTGCACCCGACAAACCCGTACAGGGGATCTAATAAAAGGGGAATTGACACAAATAGCACTAAATCCAATACTAAGATCTTAATGAATGTTAAATATTTTGGATATTATAAACATAATTCCACATATTATATAAAATCAACATAATTCTATATTATAAATTTTAATCAAATTCTAATTTATTAATAATTCATTATTTCGTCATTTATCGAAAATTCATATGTGGGTAGCCGTAGCTGTGCCGGAGTAGTCGCTGGAATACTCGTCGGAGTGTTTGTCGGTGGTGGGTAGGGGTCGTCGGATCTGTACCAGAGTTGTCATCAGTGGAAGGGGGTCGCCGGAATATTCGACGGAGCGTTCGTCGGAGGTGGATAGACGTCGTCGGACCGGTGCCGAACCGTTCGTCGGAGCTGTGCTGGAGCTGTCTAAGAGATAGAGGGAAGGTAGTATAGTGGGGTGATAGGATGGGATGGGTGAGGTGTCATGGGATGTAAATAACTAATATATATTATATTATAATTTAATATTTAATAAATCCATTTACCACATGATTTTTGAAATACTTAGACAAATTTGTTAGTTTTGAAAAGTAATTCTTATATGTAGGTTTTGTGTATTGTTTCCTTTTTGACCGGTGGGAACTTTTTTTAAAAATTTTAGGTTATTCCACGTCATCATCATGTCAGCCTTCATGTTACCGCTTTCTGTTATCCTAACACGATTGTCATTACTTTCCCATCTAATGTATTCTTCCTTAAAATTAAGTTACACGGGGGTTTTGTGTTGAAAAATGATCTGTAAGTGTTTGGATGCATATTCCATCGAATTCTTTTCCAATCTCATTATGCACGTTAACTATTAAAAATAATGTTTTATAGTAGTTTTGCTTGCATATATTAAATTAAAGTGAATATCATCTTGTGATTATGTGATAAAATTGATGATCGTAAATTATTACCTTCGTACGAAAAAAATATGTTATTATATAAATTGGTTAATTATTATTTTTAATTGATTTGTATAATTTTTTGTTGTTCCTAAAGAAGAATAACGTGATACTATTCTAAAGAAATATTATCTGCTCCTGAAGAATAGTGATATAATATTTAAGAAGAAGCAAAAATAATACATATTAGAATTCTTGAAGAACATTATATTGTGTTCCTGAAGTAGCACACTATTATTGATATTTTAGATAAATTTTACTTGCTCTCGGAAAACATAAATATATAAAATATAACATAAATTATGCTTTTGCTCCTGAAGAGTAAATCTTTACATAATTTATATTTTAAATAATAATATGTTATTGCTCCTGAAAAGCATGACATTGAAATGTAATATTCTAGAAAAATATTGAGATATTGTTCTTCAAAAAGTAATAGTAAATACAACGTGCTCCCAAAAAGCACGTGTTTCGAAGAATTTACAATTTTAAATTAGTTTTTATCTTTAAAGGAAAACATATAACTCATGTCATGTAGAGATTAATTTTTATATGATTATATCATAGTTAATCATCTTTCGAAAATTAACTATGTCTTTTATTTGATTAAATAGTTATTCAAATTTGAAACATCATATTAAATCAAATATTCAATTATTGAATGTATTAAAAAAAAAATCAAAATCAATATTCAATGAAGGACCAGAAAATTCAACAATAATGTTTTATTTTCTTTCATGGAAATTGATCATTAACCATCGCTATCTAAAATATGGACTGAATTTCTTATTTTTGTGAAAATTAATTAGGGTGATAATGGAGCCCCGTCATCCTCCATGTTGGTCATCTAGATAATAATTGTATCTAATAGATTTGATGCATATATTAGATGGTTGTATGATTTTCGCAACCCGAAATTTGCAAAATTATTGCTCAAATTTTAAATTGTGAGCATAATTTTCAAATTATACAATCAAGATAAATTTTTTTTACTAATGTTAGTGATCATAAACCTCAATCTTTAAATAAGTGTTAAATGGAATTTCAATAAATGGTTTAACATTATTACTTGTTCAATGCCTTCAATTAATTTAATTGAGAATAAAGTATTTCTCATTTTTATTTAGGGAATGTTATTATTAAGCATCATGCTATATCATATTTCTCCCTATTATAATTGGTTTATAATCAAAACTTACTTTTTTTAACTAATAATTTTGATAGTGCATGATATTTAAAATTGATCCACCACAATCCACTGAGATGGAAAGTGAATAATGCTGATAATAAATGAGTAATTTGAACCCTTATATAATATCTCAAGTGTCAACAGATGATATTTTATAACGCGATTTGTTGATTGTCAATTTGAGTGGACAATTCTTTCAACATTAAGGGAGAAATTAAGAAACTGAAAATAATGTACAAATACATCATCATCTAAATTCTCGCAAAAGATAATTCGAACCAAAAATTCGAAAGATAATTCATTTAGATGCATTTACCAACAAAAAAGATCAAAAATATCTCACACATCAGTTTTAAATGCTTCAATTCAAATTAAAGTTCTAGAGGACAATTAGTTAATATTGTATTTGGTGGCATGCCTGAAACGTGATGTTATTCAATTCTAATAATAAAAATCTCCACAAAAGAAAATGGAGCAATTAGCAAAGATGGTCTTATTAAGTAGGCATATACTCTTGTTGAGTATTTAGACATAAAAAGTTTTAAAACCCCATAAGAGGTTTACGTACCTAAAATAATGAAACTTGAGATATCTCCATAAGTTATGTTATTATGCCGAAAGAAATAGAATGGAAAAAGAAAAGAAAAAGTTGTCGACAGCACTTTTTGCACATGATGTACTGCATCATATTATGAATAGTAGAAAATTAAAATAAATTCGTTGAAACATATCTATTGAAGTAATGATTGGCCAAATAAAATGATGTGATCTTACTAAAATTGGATTTACTAGAGAAACCTAAAGTTTCAGGACGTGATCATAGTAAAATTAAATTTACTAGAGAAACTTAAAGTTTCTAGATCTAGAGTCAAAATATCCAAAGATGTATACTTATGCAAAATGAAAAAAGTCAAGTAATATGAAGTGTATGAATCTTCATTTAATGAATTTCGTGAATACTTGTATAAATAGATAAATTATCATATGATGAATGTAATCACAAACCCCATATCATTAGTGTGACAATGCATGAAATTTGATATGCATGTAATAATTGTGATTATAGGCAATTTATCTTGTATGATTTTGATACTATCCTGGAAAGATTTAATATGCGTGAAGCATATGATTCAAGCAATATATTATGAAGGGGAATGAATATGCATTGTACTTTTTTTCCGTTAATCAAAGTTTGTCCCATTGAATTTTCTTAACAAAGTTTTAATGAGACAACTATTCTAGCGTACTTAAAAGAATAATGTACTCTTTTTCAGAATAATGTACTCTTTTTCCCTCATTAAGATTTTTCTCACAGTGTTTTTCTAATGAGGTTGTAACGAGACATAATCTTTGTATAATGAATGTACGTATCTTTAAAGACATTTACCCTCAAAATAATACTTTGATATGTACGAGACTCTTGAAGAGATCAACAAAAGCTTTTTTTTTCGAATCATCATGTTACTATAATCATCAAAGATTGATAAACATCACATATAAAGATGGTGTTATTTAAAGATTATACAAGACAATATGAGACATACTTCACTAAATATTGCAATATTGAAGACAATGACATACAAGACAAGGATGAATTGATACAAGAAATGAAATCAGAGAGAGTAGTTGTACTCTTTTTCCTTCGTTCAAGTTTTGTCCACTTAATTTTCTTGACAAGATTTTAACGAGACAACATTTTATTAGTCAAAAAAAAAATTCATTTATTGACATTTTTGTTCCCTCGAATTTTTGTCAAATAATGTTTAAACGAGATGTTTTGTAATGTGTCATTCAATAGAGAGTGTTGTAAATGGTAAGTTTATTAGTGGATAACAATTGTACCCTACAACCCTATAAATTATCCAGTGCTGCTATGTGTACAGAAGCCTTCTCACAGAAACTCAACAGATGAGCTGGCTAGCATTAGTTTTTTTTTAAAAAAAAGGGAAATAAAAAAACCAATGAAACATAACACGTTATATTTAAAACAGTGGAGAATACACCTTCACTTTCCCTTTCTCTACGCCACTTTGCCTAAAGTCTCCACCGATCTAAGATCCTAATCAATCCATCAAACAACGATCTCTTCAACGTATTTACCTTTGTCATATTATCAAGCGCACAACCCGCGATAAACCTGCTGGTTTTACCGTCGTTATTGTCATCATCTCCAACAGCCGTCGATGCCTTTAAACCTGGAACTATCACCGACTTCTAGCATTCTGAGAAGGTAAGATTTTTGGATTCGATAAATATTTTTATTTGAAAGTTGCGAATGATGAAAATAAGGGATTTATTGAACGAAAAATTAGTTTTTTCTGACGTTTAAAGGATGATGTTCATTTTTAAAAGTGATGTGATTTTTTCTCAGACCATTTATGTAGATGATCTGTTTGCTTGATTAATTTAGGGGTTCGTTTGGTTTTTTTTTTTTAGCTTTCCAAGTTATGTTTAGTGTCTTACATTTCGTTTGATTTGTTTTGTTCATTAATTTCAATCTTGGTTTTTATCCAGTGACCTGTAAGTTCATAGATTTTTTCCAGTAGTTTATTTTTACAATTGACATTTTTCTTCAAAAAAATCGAAGTTCGACAAGCTGTTTGAAATTATCAACAAATATTTCGTTGATGTTTCTAGGATTTAGTGATCATGTTGATTGTATATGTAGTATTCTAGTTCTGGTTGAGGTTTACGAACATCAGAATTACAAAACTCATAACGTGAACTTGTAACTGCTGGTTTATTCTTTGGTGCAATGGATGATGTTCACTTTTTTCAAAGATTGCTTGAGGCTTACTTTTGATTGCCTCTTAGATGGTAATTAATCAATTTGAGCTGCATATGATTTGAGACTTCATTGATTTATCCTTTCTTCTATCCATTTAAGTGCAACATCATTTTGATCTATTTAAGTGCAACATCATTTTAATTAGTTTACTTTTTTGTAATTATCATAAAAATGGTGTAACAGCGATGCCTGGTTTCAATTTATTTTGCTATTTCCTGTTAGCAATATATTACTACCTTAGATGCATGTGGTTGTTTCCCATGTAAGATGAGGGGTAGGAATTATGGTGTTTGTTACAACTGTAGAAGCACATATCACTCATTTGAAGAATGCAATAGAAAACGTTGTTGTCCACGGTGTGTAGATGGTATCCAGAAATGTTTCAAGGTTGAAAATGAGGGAAATAACAAAAGACGGCTATTCAAGACTTCCAGTACTGATTGTGGATTCTTTATCTTGGTAAAAAGACGATAAAGCAAGCGGAGGTTCAAGTACCATTGATGAAGAAACGAATCATACTGCCAAAGAGAAAGTTGACACGGCAAAGGGCAAAGAGCCCTCGGACGGTAATGGAAAATGAAGGGAGTCAGCACGCTAAGTAATTGTATTCGTTATTACACTTTCCTAGTTATGTGTCACACAAGGGACTGTTTGGCGTCCATAAACGGTCTTGTACTTGATTAGGCAACTTTTGTGTAATCCTTTCGTTATTGTCTGCCTAAGTGAATCTATGTTCTAATGTATTGATCGTGTATTTTAAGATATGCATTCCAAATTATAATGTTATAAACTTAAGTTACAATTATGTATATGTGATTTCATTGAAGATGTCTTTAGTAGTGGATCAATTTGTGTCCGTAACTGGACTCAATTTATAGTATCAGTGCCTTTGTTTCTCTTTTGTAGGGTGTAATTCTCAATGTTTGAGCTTGAAATTTAGTGTTAGATTCTTTCTACTTCATACATTTACGGAAGAACCTACAAAGAACAGACCTTCGTTTATTGCAAATGACAGTCATCTTCCATTGTCACACCATCGACCATTATCACAGGCCCCATCTCTAGAAGTTTCCCTAATGTTGGGGCAGCACCTTACCTCCTTATTAGACAATGTATGGCATCTTATCAAGGGATCACTCCAGTGGTCACAATAAGAAATTCGGTGCCAGTTTTCTCTGCACCACCACCTCCACCACTCTGTGCGAGTATCCCTACCTATTTGTGTCTGACAGGTAGTTCTTGTTTCTTCTGCTCTGCCTGTGCATAAAGTAATCATGCAGCAGCAAATTGCACTTGCATAGTGTACAATTGCATGCTACACTGCACTTTCATGTTTGAGCTTAAAATTTAGTCAAGTTACATAAAGAAGACTGCACTGTTAAATGAAGCTTGGTACCACCGGTTCATCCAAAAAAAATGGGTGAGCATAATTGATTAAAACAAATCATTTTCCATGTCCAACAAACATTCCACTACCATAAAATCATAAAAGCCATTACATTTAACAATTTGAACACAATTCTAAACTATAAATCCGCATATGTGGAGGTTAACAATCCATAACAAGATTAAACACGATTGGACCCATCTTGATTCATAGGCCAGTGGGGCCACCTTCTTGCGAGAAGTTTGGAAAGTAGTATGAAACCGAATGACCTACCAAAGAATATGAATGTAAGTACGCGTATAAAAACTAGTCGATTGCGAATGTAAAGATTTTTACATGTGTAAACCTTGAGAATTGAATATCAGATTTGTTGACGTCGAAGGGACAAATTTTGAGGTTAGCAAGTGTTCCAATAAGGCATGAATGCTTACGTCGCCCTACAATAAGAAATCAATTAAATCTTGCAACAAATAATCACAAGAAAGTGTTGTGAATGGTGGTTCAAACAAGTGCTAAGTATACTAACCAACAAAAGTTGTGAATATACTAATAGTGTCCGCAGACATTGTTGTGGAAACGTCTGATGACGGTTGCAAGAGATGGCATATTACTGTGCCTGGAGGTCGGCCCTTTGCTTTTCGTTGAAGTTGATGTAGCCTACATGCTAATGAGTGCTCCACACTCATGATATTTATGCAACTTAATTCATTATTTTGTTACCATTGAGAAAGTTTTAGAGTATTTTTATGTGTGTTTTGATGTTGTGATGTAGGTTG
>CAIGRF010001075.1:0-11094 GCA_903798235.1 Fraxinus ornus | reverse complement strand
TTTTTTTTAAATAAGTTTTTGTTTTATTTTTTAAAATAATTTTTATTATAATTTTTTAAAAAAAATTATTATATATATATATTATACAAAGTTATCGTTCTACCCATTTTAAAATTAATGAAAATGGTAAAAAGAAATTAGGTGGTAATGGTGAAACGTTATATAAAATTGAATGATCATTATGAAATGTTATATGAAATTGTATGACCATGATAAAATCAAATCAAATTAGGTGGTGACGGTGATGTTAAATATAAAGTTGAATGATCATTGTGAAACAAAATCAAATTGGGTGATCATGGTGACACTAACTATAAAGTTGAGTGGCTACTAGTGGATTCAACCCATTCTTCTTCTATTTGTGGATGGCTACGGGATGGAAGGTGTCGAATACCAAGTCGAAATGAAATTAAAATATTATTATTTTCTATTTGTTTATTTATTTATTTTTATTAACTTCAAAATGAAAATTGGATCCAAGTGATCATATGCCAATTCAGATTCGATTATTCACACTGTCACTCACTGGTTATGATTAATGCATAACGGTGGTATTGATAGAGTTGAACCCTCAATACAGTGCAAAATGAAGGCAAATCCTTACACTGCAAATTCTCCTCCCTTTTCTCCCCCAATTTTCCTCCTTTTTACCCCTAATTTTACGCCAAATCATGCTAATGGCAGAATAATCAAAGCATCATCTTCATCTTCATCAGACGAAAAAAAGAGCAAAATCGAAATAAGGGTTTGTACTAACAGGACTTGCAGGAAACAAGGATCATTGGAAATTTTCCAAGTGTTCTCAGGAATTGCGCCTCCACGTGCTTCTGTGATTTCTTGCGGGTGCCTCGGTCGATGTGGGGCAGGCCCCAACGTCGTCGTTTTGCCTGAGGGTGCGTTTTTAGGGCACTGTGGGACTCCCATCAAGGCCGCGAATTTGATGTCGTTAGTTTGCGGGATTGATAGCAGCGAGGTCGATAGTAGTTCAGAAAATTGCTTGAAGGCATTGGCGTTGAGGAAGAGAGCTGAGGATGAAACGAGACTCGGAAATTTCTCGATTGCCTATAATTTGCTGTCACAGGTACAGATAAACGATTTTAATAATAATAAATATTGCTTTTGATGCTATAGTTAAAGGATGGCAACTTGCAAGATTACAATGTGATTACGGACCATAATTGGGTCCATAAAGAGATTAACAGCTTATCAAGATAATATTTTTGACATGGATGCAAACAAAACTTAGCAAAGCTGAAAATTTTAAATACTTCCTTTGCAATTCTTTATGCTGAATGGAGAAATTTCCAAATGAAACAAAAATTTAAGACCTTTCACTCAGTTTGTTAAACAGTATTCAAATGAGGTATTTGAAAGGCAGCCGGTAATCTGAGTTTGTGATAATATATTTCTAAGCTAGAGATTTTTCTACAAAGGAAGATGTTTGTACATTATTATGCTGACCTGCTTTAGTATTCTGAATTGGTGCATGTACAATCAATTTTTTGTTCATATATTAGAGCACCTCCAATAAACTCTTTTAAGGATCATTTTATGCATAATAGATTGCATCTTTAAATTTAGTGAGGAATTTTTTATACGCCCCAACAATGCTCTCTATTTTGGCTTTTTGATTTACTTTTTTCAAAAAACATTTTTCCTCATCTTTTATATAACATGTTTTTTTATGTCAATGGCCAATCAATTATGAGTAATATAAGAAGTAGAGTATTGAAATTTGGAGTCCAAACTTGAAGAGCCAAACCAATTCTTTCTTTTAAAAAAGTTAAAATTAAAATATTGAGTCTTTTGGAGCTTATTTTTATGCATTGGCTCTCTAAAATATGGAGCATCTTGAATTTATAGTCTCTTGTTGAGGCGCTTAATATAGTAGCTTAGAATCTAAAATGTTGGTTAATATGGAAATTTCTTGCACTCCTCCTTCTTCCCTAGCATTTAGCTATGAAGTAGTCATGGTATAAATATTGGAAGCACTGATATTGGTGCAGAAAGGCACTGATGATGAAAAACCCATGTTTCCGTTGCAGGCTATAGATCGTAACCCGTTTGGGGGCGTCCATATTTTGTTAAAGGACAGGTTTGTGGCCCCTTAAGTTTATGCAATTATCCACAGAAAATCCAGAATCTGTATCTTCAGAAAAATAATCACAATATGAGGTTTTGGAGATATCCTTTTACTACAATAATTCTAGCATCCAAATGAATGCTCATTCCATTACTTAATGTATAGGAGCTTGTTATTCTGCCTCCCCCCTATCTCCGATAAATTTTCGAAGTTGAAGCCTGCTTCATTATTCATTGATTTTCGATAGTGTCGTGATTTAGCTGCTGTATCCCACCTACTCTTTAACATTCATATATGATATCTTTATTAATACACTACATTGTGAGGAACCTACTTTAAAAAAGATTATAACACACTAGTTTTAGTCAGGTCTGCAGCAAGGTTGGCAATGGGAGACACAGTTGGGGCACTTGAAGATGCTACAAAGGCTTTGACTCATGCCCCTAACTATCATGAAGTGAGTTTAATTGTTATGAATATCCAAATACAGAAAAGGCATCCACTCAAGCTGCAAACATGGCATCTAGAATTCATTTTATATCGGTGGACTTCTGATAATTGATAAACTGTAAACTTACAGGATTTGCACATGAATGCTGATTGGTGTTTTACCTTGGAAGATGATATAAAGCTTGAACAATTTCCTGATCACTAAATGTAGACGATTAGTCATTGAGAGAAGTAAAAGTATTAGTTCATAGTCATATTCACACATGTTCATCATATATGTGTTTGTAAGGTTGTCAGTTGATCACATGATTGTGATGTATGAACCTAGATTTTCAAATTTCAGTGTCATTGTCTATATGTTTATCAATTTTGAATTACAGGGTTATATTTGCCATGCTGATGCTTTAATGGCTATGGATCAATTTGAAGCAGCGGAGGAGTCCTATTCAATGGCTTCAGAATTAGAGCCCTCAATCTGTCGCTCCAAATCGTTCAAGGTATCATCGGCATCCACAAAATCTTATCAAACATCGAATTTAGCTTCGACAGGTCTCATATGCATGCTCCTTTTGGTGTGATTATAGGATTCAAATAATAATCTGTAGAAGGTGAGAGAGCCCCAACTAAAAGTAACAGTAATCTTTCCTGCCATCAAATAGAAATTGGACCTAATCTGTAGAATTGGCGAATGGTTTATCTCAGGCCTAAATTATATCATTTTTTTTTTTTTTGGCTTGCTCCAAGCTAAAGAATCTGCACTACCTATTTAAATTTTGTCTGGTGTGAATTGGAGCATGCTGCTTTATCAATTTTAATATCATCATACATGTACTTACGATGTCCATAAATCAAGGGGAAATAAGCTATCAAGTGGGTTGCTAAAAACTGAATGCCATACTGCAAAACAAGCCTTAGAGCTGGCTTTGTTCTGCACTTGAAGTTAATTTTACGACCACGTGTATTATTTCTAAATTCATATTAATGGAGTTTGCACGAGGGTTTCCATTTTCTAAATTCATATTAATGAATTTTGTGAAAAGCCTTTGAATTCTCTTCTTTATCAGCCACGTCTAAGAAGATGAACTTAGTAACCATCATTTTTGTTTCAGGCTCGAATTGCAAAGCTTCAGGAGAAAGTATTTCCTGCAAATTTGGGTTGACTTGATGTTATGTTTGGAGCTGCTCGTGTCAAAGAATTGTAATGGAACTAAAGATAGATTAGTTATCACCACTTCTCAGTGTTCATTGACTGTCCTCGTATTAAATCGATCAAGTACAGGTCTCCTTTAGAAACAATGCTACTTGCATGTGAAAATAGTAAACACTTCGTAGATAAGTTACCCTACTATAATATTTAATTGGGTCTTAACATCTCTTGAAATACATGTCAATCTCAGCCTCTCTTTGATCTCCTTCATAGGTAGTACCACTTCCGTGGAGCATCGGTTGCTAGTGTACCAGTGGTCGGCAGCAAAGTTAGCACATGTTACATTCGGCAATTGGTACATACCGCAAGTGTTTGGAGGATCATTATCTTCATTGAAGTTATTATCTTCTGTAGAAAATGTTGTCATAATTAGACCTCATCTGGTGGCAGTCAGTAGGATTGGGAGTTCACTATTTTCATTTCTCCAGTCTTATGTAAATTGTAACATTGGAATTAAAACATTAGCAAAGTAATATAGGAAGCAAATAATTTTGCAATTTTCAACTCGTAATTACCAAATTAGTTCTTGAATTAGGTAAACTAAATGAAGAATATCACTAAAGCAGTACTAGAATAAACTATATCCTCATTTCTAATTGCTGTATTCTTTTGCTTAGCAGTAGGTAGGGTAGAGATGAGGACCACAGACTAACAAATCGAACTTCTTGATCCTAGCCCACATCTTCGAAACCCTTCTTCCATCCCCACCATTTGGGCTTTGTTCATCCTTTTCAAGGTTGGCACTAAAGCATGTCCTCAGACGAGCGCCACCACCATGACGAACCTGAAGGCAGTCTTCCAAACTCGCCTTTTTTCCACCCCTACCCTTCTTGCTCGTGGTCTTGTCTTGTTTAACAACATGCTCATGATACTCCTTGTTTCTCTTTTCCAACCCATATATTTGCTCTTGTAGATCCTCGATTTTCTGATTCATCATGCACACCCTGTGATCCTCCCTCATCTTCAACACACATCGAGCAAGTTCAGACGCCTTTCTCTTCAGAAACAATGATTCAGAAGCCAGCCCTTTGTTCTCTTCCAGTAACGACGTCACTCTGTATTCCAATGTCGCATTATCATTCAGAAGAATTAGCCTTTCTGATTCCAGTACATCCAGCAAATTCTTCTGCAGCTCTAACTTTCTCACCGTTTCACTCCACCAGTTCTCCACTATGCTAAGCTCATTCAGAATGAACTCACAGTTGACGTTCCTCAAAACCAAGTCTGCTATGATCATATCAGGATCGATCTGTTTGGCTTCCACCGAATGTGGCTGAAATGACAGTGAACTCTCAGCATCAGAATCAATGGCTTCGCCAGCTATTCTTCCATCAAACTGACTGTTACCGTCAAAACTCAAGGGCGGGAATGGGGAGGAGTATTGAAAGGAATGACGGTTCTTTGCAAGTTCTCGACAGTAATGATCAGCCAACGAGAGGCATGCATTATACAAATCTTGCAATAGTGCCAGTAGCTGAGGGCGCTCTTCGTAGTAGAGATTGGCTCTTAATGCAAAACTGTCAGCATTGTTTTCTGATTGACTGTTCAATGTCACTAGTTTTATCCTCTCATCCAAATCTGACAAAACCCAATTTTGAATCAAGTTAATGTTCACGTTGGCCTTATCTGGCCTCGAAGCATTTAAAAGTTTGAAACTTGGTTTATCATTCACACTCCATAATCAAGAATAGGCCCCCTAGATAACGTTAGTGGTCCCAAACATTTGAAATGTATAAAGTAGTTTGATGAATATAGAATCGTTCGCTCACCATTTTGTCTCTTTTACCCAATCGACCATCCCACTGAAGTTTTTATTGGGGAAATCACATGGGGGTGATGTATTTGCAACTTGGAAGAAATATGCAATGCAGAAATCCAAATCAGAATCAAGTCGTATTCCTATCTGAAATAAAGCATCCTTTGGATTTGGCAAAATGGTTCAAATTTTGAAAACAAATAGGAACAGTAGGATAGGTAGGTAGGTAGCAAAAAAACGCTAAAATAGCAAAATCTGAATTGGACTTTTCTGGGTTCTTGTAGGCTCGAAAATGACTTCTCATCTGCTTCTTCAGTACTCCTACCCCTAAAAATCAATATGTGGTCTTTCATGGCGGACTAGAAATGCAGTGCAACATAGGACATATTCTTCAGTTACTTCCATGATTAAACTTTAAAGGTTGTCAAATTAAAACTTAAAAAGTGAAATTTCTAACATGAAATTCTATATGCATAAGCATAAATAATTAATGAACGAAGGGTTTGTAATTTTAGTACCAGCAATGGTGCAAAGAAGCCATGATGGTTTGTTGAATAAGCTGCTCCGCTTTAAAACTGATGCAGCACCAGTTTTCATCATTTCTGCATCCAGTTTTGCAGTGCCCTGCACAAATTCATAAACCAAAGCCCTGAGACCGAGTGATGATTAACAACACAAACTTAAATGTCAAGTAGGAAGATGACCAAGTTTGAATTGAATCAACTGTAAAAGAAAAGAAAAAAAGATGTTAAACCTCCACACAAATTGAAACGAGAACGCTAGAGAGTGTTTTACCATGGAGATGGAGGAGCAGGCTCAGCAGTCAGCTGAGGAGGAGGAGAAGTGAATTGAGAAACTGAAAGGTGGTTTTCAGCATTTAATGCTGTGTTCGAAAATGGAGAGACTTACGAGTAGCTAGCTCACTGTTACACCATCTTCAAAATACTCTTTATTTTAAAAAACAAAAAAATCTTGATCAGGGTATTTTTCATTTTAAATTTAAAAGAGTATAATATTTTATACACTTCCAACAATTTTTATTTTTATTTTATTTTTATAATTTTTGCTCTTTGTTTTACTTTTTCCAACATTAATTTATTTTTTTGCTTAATGTATAGTTAAAAAATAAAATAAAAAATTGGTTTGCATGTAATATTATTTTATTAAAAAATGTGTGTTTAAAATGNTAGTGATTTGACAGAGAATGGTGGTTATAAATTAGGAAATTTTTTTGGTTTGCATGTAATATTATTTTATTAAAAAATGTGTGTTTAAAATGAAGTCAAATCATTGTAGAAAAATGCATTTTGATGAAAAAATGGGACTCAAGCAAGAGCTAAATAACAAAGTATTGAAACTTGTAATCTTATATACTTCATCTGTCTCATATATAAAGACTTATTTTGTTTTTCATACGGATGAAGAAATCTTATTTAATGTTATTGGAAAAATAATTTTTGCCAAAAACATTCATAGTTTACCCTCATTTAATTATCAATAACTAGTAATAAATTGTTATTGGAAGTAGTAAAGAAATAAAAATATATTAGTAAACGAACAAAACATCACATTCTTAATAAAAAAACAAAACTATATAATTGAGACATGAAAATAATGAAAGTGGGTTTTACATAAATGGAACGGATAGAGTATTTTGCAACGTTGATAAAATACAAATAGAGCGTGTATTTTGTTATCCAAATGTAGAGAATCAAATTCACTCTCTACTTTAAACGTCAACTTGAAAATGTCAAAATAAAGAGTCTTTTTGGAGTAAATTTTAAGGCTTGACTTTTCAAAATAAAGATTATTTTACTTTTAAAGAGTCTATTGAAAATACTCTTACACGTTATTTCTTGCCACATTGGTTCATCTTTTAATATATTCAAATTAGGAAGCTAATTCAAGGGATTCATAGGCATTCATTCGGGTGTCCCAACTTCTAGAGCTCATTACCCAGAAATCGTCCAGGCATTAATTGCCGGGGAATTCGACTCCGTGCACATTCGTCAATAATTTCTACTATGCACCAAATATAAGCTTGTTTCAACATATGCAGAACAATAAACCACTATGTCGTGTCAACCATAACATGAATGAAGGCTCTGAATGAGAAAATATCTCTGTAGACAGCAAGTAATATGGTTATTATTTTGAAATTATAGTATCATATTTGACTTCTATAATTCCAAATAACAAGGCAAGTAATCAAGCTCTGATAACGTTTGATCCCCAGCATGGACTTCCTTCCCTTCCATTACACAAGTCAAGTACTTAAGTCTAGCTCTATGTAAAGTTCAATGCAGCTCGATGGCTGTTTATATCAAGCTGGAACCCCAAAACTTCGTAAAAGTTCATTTGACTAGAAACTTCTGCATAAGCATAAAATGGAGCAAGTGCAGCAAAATTAAATGGATCTGTACCTGTTTAAACAACAATTAAATAACAGTGAACAGAATGGTGCACAAAGAAGAAAGTCTAACAACCTGAGATCCAAATCTTTTGATAATTCTATGTCAGATAATTCGCATTAAGAAGTAGAGAAAACTAACTCCAAATAATTTAGGAAAAAGTAAATTGTTCTTCAAAGCAATGTCAGGAGATTAGCACTTTAACACCACAGGTCATCTTCCAAACTAGCTCTAACAGAATCTAGGCATGACCTAAAATCACTGCCATCCAAATCGAGTTCAACTATGTTTTTCCATCTCATTTGTAAAAAGGGGTCTCAAGGCATGACCAAAGCAATATTTTTTACCGACACATACTATCACGATGAACCATTGACAGGTTCAGAATATGCAAATTTTAAATATTAAAAGATGAACCATTGACACATACTTTTATTCAAATACTTATACTATTGCATGCATTTTGCTTATGTCCTCTTTTATTTTAGGGCATCGTTAATATGGACCCATTTTTGTTCTTTTGTTCTTTCTTTCTTTTTTTTTTTAAAAAAAAGTAAGAAAAAAATTTAATTTGTATTTTTGTCGATCTCAAATAAATTTCATTTTATTAATGTTAAATTTAATATTTCAAATCAAACAAAGATGGACTACTTGATTCTTAGCCGAATAACTTGATTAATAGACCTTAATCTGACTTTATGAATTGTAACATTGTAGCTATTATTATTGTCATCTCCCTTCGTTTTTCTTCTTCTAATGCAACTTCCTACAATCACTTAAACTTCGAAAATACATTCAATTACTCGTACCTATACATTTTTCTCTCTTTCTTGAAGCTTCCCGATGGCTTCAAATAAGTAATTTGATGTTTAATATTCAATTGGATTGATGCAAGATTCCAAAATACTAATAGAATGTACATGATATGACTCTCTTTCACAAGTTTATTATACAAGGTTTTCAGTACTTTTAAATGAATTCCTGCTCCAAGCCATTATCATATTAATAACAAGACGAACAAACCAAAAGCCAGAGGCAAAGACGAGTGGCAGAACGAAACAAGGAAGAAGAGGCGGACAAACTATACATTCTACACTTCAAATCTAAAAATGATCTCCAATTCTCATTTCCAAAACTAAGAGGTAATTTAAAGACTCATTGAATTGATATTCCAACTTGGTTTTCACAGAGACCTGGATTTGTAAATGGATGGTGGTAAGATCGCGAATATGTTGGTTAATCAAGAACCTGCATCATAGAGCCAAAAGAACGAACACAAGGAATAAAGATTGTATAAATAAAACAATCCTCACATTAATGATTACCATAGTTCCTCAGTACATGGAGAACATGAAGAGTAATCTCTAGGAAGATTATATTCCTTTAATGAAAGGTGAATGTCATTTGAAGATTGTAAAGCATACCTTTTACGTGAGGTGGACCAGTCCTACTTTTTTTCCTCACAAACTGTATATTGGTTCAGTGCAGAAGTTCTTAGCGATCAAAACATCTCTTCCTCCATTGAGTGCATCAGCTCCTAAAACCACATCAAGTTATAAATCATAGGTAATCTTCAATAGTCAAGTGCTCTACTTTTAATTCCAATCTGTTTTAAATGCTAAGGTGGTTTACATGATACGTACTGACATCAATGTTGTCTAATTAACCAACTATTTAAAGACAAAGTAGAGTAGCTGCATTCATTTCATAGGTGCATTAAGTCATGTGTAGCTTGTTTTTTTGTCTTTAACTCGAGACCATGCCCAATAAATGCAGCATTTCTGGTAACTACGTCTACAAGGCCTCTTAGTTTGGTTATGGTCCTACCACTACTCATGAAAAAACAGTAGATTGTTAAAAAGTTCGTTGATAATAGTAATCTTACAATCAAAGGTA
Organism: Fraxinus ornus; assembly: GCA_903798235.1. NCBI lineage: Eukaryota > Viridiplantae > Streptophyta > Magnoliopsida > Lamiales > Oleaceae > Fraxinus > Fraxinus ornus. The sequence goes on along the minus strand of CAIGRF010001075.1, from coordinate 1,291 downwards.
GCCCAGGAGCGGCCACGAGCACTCCGACGATCAAGTCAGTTTATGTTTGGTCGGAAAATGGTTCATCGACGGTGAGATACTCGTCGGAGAAAAGGTGCACAATGGTAAAAATGCTAACGTATGGGGGAGAGAAAAATGATACCAAGCTTGCACAAGTTTATGCTATAGTTGAAGTAGGAGAAAACGGGATTCCAATCATTCTTCAGGCACAAGTAGGATGTATTTATACCAAGGATTGGAAGAGGAAAACCATCGGATGAGAAGACACGTGTCGTGGGATCCTCAGGGCTCGTTCCATCCTAGGCGTCAATCTATCTTTCCATAGGTTGGCTGACATTTAATGTCTCTGACTGAATTGACCGTTTGGGTCCTGCCATGTGTCCCATCAGTCAGTGATTTGACTTTGGGAAGATATCCGTGTAAGGGATCTTTATTGGGGGCGAGGCGAGGCAGGAGTGAAGTTATAGAAGCGGAGTACGGGCCTTTGTATCCGCGGTGTATCGCAGATGAGTTCGGTTCCTCGCCCCTAGTGTAATCGGCTCGTCCCATGCATAATCACCTCGGTAGCCACGTGGTGTGGCATGAGCCACTATGCTGACGCGTGGCGAGCGAGGTGTCGGGTCGGATCAGACCCGTAACAACCAAGATCTTTAGAATTTCATGATTTTCACATATTAATTGAGTTTATCAAGAAACATACCTTGATCCATGACGGTAATTGTAGAACTTAAATCTGCAAAAGAAAAACTAGTGAAAAATGAAGAAACTGTTCTCTCTCCTTTCCTTACTATTTTTGATTGAATAGTTTGATGGGTTCCATTCACGTATATAGGTAGAGAGAGACAGTTCCTTATGTGTCATTAACCACCTACTTTCCATCAAAGTGGGGCAGTTATAAAACCACCACTTCTCAATGGGCCAATAGGATTTTATTAAACGTAAACCACCTTATTAAATTATTTAATAATATTTCACGGGCCACAATTAATTGGTCTAAATTCTAGCATTCTCCCACTTGGCCCGTGTAATATTACATCGTTATATGGTCTATAACATAATGCGCACATGAAAACTAAAATCCTTCATACATTGGTCACTTAATGTATCCTCCTTAAGTAAAGACCAACAAGAGTCATGGAGGTTGTACACCATCATTTCGGCGTAGTTCCTTCCATGTACTACAATATTGGTCCCCACCTAACATGACACGTAATGAGAAGTTCGATAATTACATTACAGTAATGTCTTCTAAAAGACTATCTCTGTCAGCATTCATATAATCTATTCATAT
>CAIGRF010001041.1:0-13123 GCA_903798235.1 Fraxinus ornus | reverse complement strand
CCATAATCATCATGCACATTCATCATAAGCTCCCGCCTACCCGATAGGGCATTTGATTGTCCCCTATGAAGATTTGCCAGCAATGTATCTAACCTATCGAGCCTTTTACTCACATCTCCGAGCACCGACTCAAATTGCTTTATTATATCATCCGCCATGTGATTTTGATTCTGTTGTCTGTTTGAATTGGAACCCTCTCTGTCGAATATCCTAATACTATACAACTTCTGCCTCACAAATGATCACTCGTGTATCACTCACTTATTGACTTTTTCCCTCTATTAATCTCACCACTCTGTCTTTTACCACTCAGTGCTTTCACCCAAGTACTTCAAAGAACAAAGTGAACTCAACCAATATTGTATTCTCGCGGATCAAACCGAGTATTGATCATGAATTGTTAAAGGAGAAAGAAAACAAAAAGATGAAGAATGACTCAAAGACATGAAAGAAGTGAAAGGATGAAGAACGAATTCAATGGACTATTCAAGTACGTTAAAAAAATGGAATAAGTTTTGAACGATCTTTTTTTTTTTTTACTCAAAACTGAAATTTAAACTACTGAAAATTTTTCGGTAATGACAATAATTTTTTTTAAAATTTTCCGTTTTTTTTACCTCGGGAATTCAATTACAAATCCAGCAAGATAAACGAAAATTGATTTGGACTTGTAATTAGTCTGAAAAATAATTTTGACTCTTTATTTTTGTAATTTTCTAGACCAAAACTCAAAAAATAAGACAGACCCGAAGAACACGAAAAACAATGAAAAAAAAGGAAAAAGAAGACTCAAAATAAGAAACAAAAGATATAACCTGATTATTTTGGAACCTTGTTCTGATACCAACTGATGAGAACCACGTAGCAACGAACACTACGCAACCCACAACGAGATTGAAGATCCCAAAAAAGCCCAAAGAATAATCCTATTTTGAGTTTGAACCAAGAATTAATGAAGAATGATGGTTGAAAGCACAATGCCTCTCTATTGTATAAAATCACACATTGTCAAAAGGTTCATACATTGAATATTGAAGTCCTATTTATACTAATGGCTAGAAAACCTAGTAAAACCGTAATCAAATTCCTAAAAGATTACAAAGATATATAAAAAAAAAAAGTGTTTTAATGCATTTAGGAAACTTTCGCTACATTTCAATGCAATTGCATAGTTCATCCTTCATCCTTCAATTTTGTCTCGATAGAGTGGTTTGTGGTCGCATTCATTGTACATTATGGGACTGCATAGTGTTAAAATTGACACCCTTTTTTTCTTGTGCAGAATTTCGTGACGAATTTCAGATTGTACTGATGGGCAAAAATTCGACACCCGAGCTGAAAGTTATACACATTTTCATCCACGTTGCTCGTTTATTGCTTGAACCGAGTTGATCCATTTGGTTTCTTCTCCCAAGTCCAACATGAAACTTGTTCCTTGACTTGTTAACTTTGATACTTCGTCCACCATAGCTTGAGCAAGCAATCACATCCACTCTTTTACCCGCTTTGCCCTCGAACGTGTCATCAGGTCTACTTCGATAATCAACGAGTCTCGTCCTGGGCTCGACTCTTGGATCATATCACTCGTCCTTTTAATTTCAAGCAAAAACATTAAGATTCTATTGGAGGAACCCTACTATATGACTTCGAGTCGATGACTAGAGTTCGTAGCCTAACTTGAGTTCCCTTGGTAGGTCACCTTGATTGATTACCACTTTATCCAACTCTTTTACATGTTCTCTATCCTTAATTCTTAGGCATGGGTTCATAAGACAAAGTTCGGTCCGAGCATGTACACCATACATACACCTGGGAGAATGTGCGTATCCTACCTTACTGGGTAGATCTTCATCTTACATTTCTCAGCAACTTCTCTATTTCTTTTCATCTTGCCTATACCATGAGGTGTGAGAAATCTGAATGAGTAATGATATATGGACATAAATACTTTGAGGTTGAACAGCATGGGCTGCCCCATAATGGTATCATATGGTGAAGTGGAATCAAACACCACGAACTAAGCATTCAACTTAGCTCAGATTGGAGTTTCGTCGGCATCAACAGTGAGCTTAATCAACCCTTTTGTCTTGGTATCAACCAGGACCTTCGAGATGGTGACTCCAGCTGTAGCTATTGAGATCACCATGACTCTAGGATAGGGATGTGGGTCTGCCTCCATATCATCGAATGATAGATAATTGTACATTGGGTTTTTGCAGTGCTTTTCGGTAATACCAATCTTAGAGAGGTCGGCTACTATAGGTCTCTTCAGCCTTGCCTCCCTAGCTCGAACACTGTGCTCATCCCTCAACATGCGGATATGATGTCTAAGTAGATCAACATTGCATGCTCGGCTTCAGCTTGGTCCTCACGTACTATCCCAACTCCACTGGGAATGGAAAACTTCATACATTAATAGTAGATTGAAGTGACGACCTTTAGTTCGTGCAATATGAGTCTACCCAATATGGCGTTATAGCTGTAAGATAGATTGACAACCACGAAATATGCTATGGTTCTTCTTTGGCAATGAGCCTCTCCTAGCTCCACAATCAAGATAATTTGGCCTCGGGCTTCAATAGAATCTCCGGAGAGTCCTTGCAACCTCTTGGAATATAGCTGGAGATACCATTCTGGGATTTCCATTTGCTCCAAAGTTCAGGAATACAATAAATTGATCGAACTCCCATTATTTACAAGAGTTTGGCATATTTGTATTCTTTAGTTTTGTAAAACTCCTTGAGAATCTCCTTTCGAGAATCTAAATCATTCTAAATATGGCGTAGCTTCGGTGTTGGACTTGGGTTGTCCTATATCATAGTTCTACCTAGGAGTGGGCAAAACCCAAACCAAATCGACTAAATCGATCGACCCGACCCAAATCGATCGGTTTGGGTCAATTTTTTGCCTTTTTTGGGCGATTTTTGGTCCTCTGGTTGGTTGATCGGATCAGGTTGGGTTATGGGTTAGCAACCCAAACCCGATCCAAACTGACCCGACCCGACCCAAAACCCAAAAAAAATGCCATTAAAAACAAAACCCTAAACTCGCCTTCTCTCTCGCAGTCTCGCTCAATCCCCCCATCTCTCAAGTCTTTGCTCTTTCGCTCAAGCCTCAAATCGCATTCTCTCTCTCAATCCGCCCATCTCTCCTCTCCGAGCAACGCAAGATTCCCAACCCTCCATCTCTCAAGTTTGTGCTCTCTCGCTCAAGCCTCAAATCGCCTTCTCTCTCGGGTAAATTTTATCTGCGGTTACTGAACTTACTTTATCTCAATTCAGTCACTAAACTTCATTAGAAATTAGTAATATTAGTGATTTGTTAGATGTTAATATTATTATAGTAGCTGCCTAGCTGGATATTATTGAATTAAAGAAGAGAATTTAAATAAATTGTAATTTGTTGTAAAATAATAGATATGTAGATGATTCTATTTGAATATGAGGCACTCTTTTATTCATTTGACCGATTTTATTTTCACTCTCAGACTCATATGATTGATAAGGATGTAATTGTTCTAGTGTTCTATAAATGAACCCAATGGTTCATGAAATTTTAGTGCAAGTACTATGTTGCTTCAATGTTTAATTTAGTAGTTTGTATGAAGTTGATTTTACATGATTTTAGCTAGTTCATTGGACTAGAAATAGTTCATTTTTCATTTGTTTGCCATTTTTGAATTTAGTGTTTATTAAGAATAGTTGTCTCTTGCGATAAAGATGATGGAATAGAGTTGAGAATTCATGAAAACGTAGATGGGCTAAGTACTGATTTAGCAGAATATATTGAAGCATTATCTGAGGCTTCTGTAAATAAGCGGGGTGCATTTGCCATTACTTAATCTAGTGGTTCTCTTATTAGCTTGATGAGGTATGTATGTACATTTTGTCACATGAAATTCACCTTTTTATAATACTAGAATTTGAGTTTGAATTTTGATTGTAAGCAGAAAACTATGTGAAGCTCCTTTCTACAAGACTGTAATTTTGATTGTAAGGATGTAATAATTCTAGTGTTCTATAAATGAACCCAATGGTTCATGAGATTTTGTGGCTTCCAAGTTATGTCATTGTAAATGAAATTAAATAAGCCAAAAAATCTTGAACATATACCTCAACTGAACCCTCACCTCCCCAAGGTTGCATTCTTGTCTACTGCATACTTTGAAGAATGGATGTACTGAACCTTAAATTCAAGAAGTTATTTTATATCAAAAAATTGGTTGATTTTAATTTTTGTGCAATAATTTTATCTCAAACCGATCAACCCAACCCAACCCAACCCGACCGACACATAATTGGGTTGGGTTGGATTTTGAAAAAAATCGACAATGTTGGGTTGGGGCAAAAATCAACCCGACCCAACCCACGCCACCCCTAGTTCTACCATATGCGTGCGTCCTGAGCTTGCCTGTGCCTTTCCCTCTTGGACCCCTCAGTGCATTGGTTACCATTTACCAACATTCTGATCTCAGCTCAAGGAGGGGGATTCCGAGTTGGAAAAACTGGCTGAGTTCGTTGACATGTCCCTTGTTGGTAAGGTTGTTGAGGGCAAGTTTGGTCCGTCTCTCCGGGTTTAGCTACAAATTATTGCAGATAACCTTGTCATATTAAAGACTCCATTTCCCCTTTCAGGTTTCTGTAATCATCTATATTGTGTCTGGTCGACTTGTGATACCAACAATACTTACTCTGGTTCTCCCCCGCTAGATCCTTTTTCTTGGATGGTGGTTTATGGAATGCTTCTTTATCTCCTGTTTGCATGAAAACTTCTTCCAAGGTAGTATTCAATGGGTGGTACTCATAAAACCTATCGAGATAAGGTTTAAGTTGGTCTCTGTCCCTCCTGCCTTTTCTTTTTTCGTGGGTGAATCGTTTATCCATTTTTTCCTCATTTACCTGGCTTAAAGTATGAGGTTCTGTCTTGGCTTCCTTCTGTTCTGAGGTTGCTTCTTCCGTACCTATATGTTTTTCAGGTCGATTAAGGAACTCGTGGTATGTTTGGGAACCGTCTTCATGTACGAACCACCGGAACCTTGTTCTAGGCCTTAGCCTAGAAAGGACTGCCACGGGCGGCATCATCAAAGGACTGCCATTGATTGTTTATTGAATCTGTTGAGGTAGCTTTTAAGTGACTCACTTTTCTCATGCTTAATGCTCACCAAACATTCTTTGGGCGTGGTTCTGGCTTTGGAGGCCATAAACTGAGCTAGGAACGACGTGGCTAGGTCGTTCCAGTTTCTTATAGACCTTTAATGCAGCCTCCAAAAATATCTTTGAGCTTTATCTCCCAACGTTAATGGGAAAGTGTGGCACCTGCCGTCACCTGCTTCTTGTAATTCAATCCACGAAGTGTACTTGTCTAAGTGACAAAGTGGATCTCTTTCCCCCTCGTACCTAGTCAACTATGGCATCTTCAATTTATCAAGTAAAGGTTCAACAAGAATGTCTTCCACGAAAGGGGAGTGGCGTTTAGTGAGGTATTCTTCCGCATTTCCTTTGTTTTTAGCTTCCAGATTGTAATACGCTTATTTAAGGCGCTCATTTCAGGTTCCACCCGTTCCAATAGGCGTTTCAAATTAAGTTCAACGCGTTCGCTTCGGGGCGTTAACGAGTGTTGAGAGCCTAATTTGTCAAACGCACTAACAACTTTCCTGGTAATTGGTCCTGTTGTGGCCTTCAAACACAAGCATTCAGTCCTACTATGGAAGGAGTGGAAATAGTAGTGTTTTTGTTGAAGTAGTGAGGTTGTTAAAGCTTCGCCCCTTTTAGAGGGGACCATCTCTCTATTTATAGGGAAAAATGGTGTCTCGTTGTCTAGACTCGTGCCTTGTCAATCAAATTAGTCACAATGCCGAGCGTGGAGGCGTGCCAATGATCTTACCCTTGATTGGTTGATGAGGTCGGCTCTCATCAAATCATCATGATGTCATTTCCTATTGTGTTGCCAGGAAATAATGAGTTGATTATGGATAAGAAGTTATGGCAATAGGGAGGCACTTACATCTTTTTCCATCCAAGTGTTACTAGTTGATTGGGGGGACTAGATGGTTTGATAGTGTGAAAGGAGTCTGTAATCATTATGTCTTTTAGAATTACGGCGGTCATAGGTACGAGATGAACTTAGTGATCCAATCTGAATTTTATACGAGCAAAGTACTCATAATACGCATGTTTTGAATTAGGTCGGACTTGGGGGGCCAACAAGCATAAATTTGATCATAAAATGATATCAAATTAAAATAAATAAGCATAATTCCTTATGTGCCTAACCCTAAATATAGCAGAAGGTAAAGTAGTATCTTTGGACTCCATGCTATTTTTGACATGAATGAATAGATAATGATTTTGGTAAATATATCTATACTTTACTTTATAGTGGATTTATCTTATAATTTACTTTATAGGCACGATGATCATGTAAGGTGTCCGAGGTGCATCCCTATGCAAAAATATAATTAGTCGTGACAAAATCAAATTTATGAATTAAGAGTTAAAATATAAGGACAAATATTATAATTATATATAATAATCATGTAATGGAACACTACATGATGTTACACAAAAGTTGTGAACCCAATATAAATAACAGAGTAAACAAAAGGATAGTTGATAACATCACCAGTACTTTTAAGACTAAAACCCCCCATCTAAGAGATATGAACTTCGATTCTCTGAATGGCAGTTTTCAGCTCCAGCTGAAGACTTCCCCTTTCTGGCAACAAAACTATATCTTTCCAAACAGAACCTGGCTGAGTTATATAGTCCGACTCTCTATAGAGTTCATATATGGTTTCTGCTTCGTCATTCAAATCGCTTACTGAATCAAAACATTTCATTTCATCCGGATCAACTAATAGCTTACTGTTTCCATCTTTCCATGCTATCAACTGTAATAAATTAATTTCAACACAACCGTCATACAAAGTATATTGAATTACAGTGATGCAAGTTTAGCAACATGCATTACATTTTAGTTTGAACTTTTCGTCTAAACAAAAAGAGGATCATTAAGAGTGCTACGAGTTTTAAAGAAGAAAAATGTCCAAAATAGGTTAGTATATAGCAAAATAACGGAAGAAAAAAATCTCTGTTTTCCCCTTGTGCTCATAAAATGAATCACTTTGTTTAAATTTACCAAGTTAACCTTCAAATGAAAGCTCAAATGCAATGATCTAGAATAAAATGAGATGTTGAAATACTGTCGTAACAAGTGGAAATCTGAGAAAGGAAAGTAAATTATGTACACAGAAACTGAAGTTTACCATTGGAGGACCTCCTGGAGCATTTGTGCAATATAGCCTTGCATTATCAACAAGTTGACAGTATCTTGGAAATGCAGTTGCAAATCTTTTGTGGGACTTCAACTGTGACTTTACCCTCACTGCCCTACCCATTTGGATTGCTCTTCTGCAGCGATTTAAAAAGGAAAAATAGAAAACTGATAAATGCGAGAAATAGACAGAAATATTATTAGATGAAAGACTAAAAGATGGTAATAACATCCAGAGCATTCAATTGGCCTTATAATACTATTTTTGACAAAAAAAATTTGAAATGGTGAGAAAACATTAAACGTCTACTTGAATTTTGGATAGTACCTGATACCTCTAACAACGGCCAGATAGGCATCACAGAAAACTCCAACCAATTCTATCTTATATGGTTTTCCAATCTTAGCTTGTTCTCCCTCTTCTCCTTCAATCTGCTCCCAGTAATTTTCAGTGACAGTACCATCCTCTGCAACCTGGTAACCCTCTCCCATGCGATACCGGTGTTTGTGTACATTTCTTGCCATGCAAATTGTCTGCTCAACAAACGGTATCCATGATAGGGTTCCGTCCATGATCACATCACGCCCTTCATTTAGTGCAGTTACCAAGAGTGATGATGCAGCATCAGTGGATGATTGGTGGACCTATTTAATGAAAAATATCAGTTCTGGGAAATCAAATACATGACATATCAGAGTATGCAGCATGGTATGGATACAAGAGAGGTAGAAAAACAAGAGGAACATGGAAACGTACACTTTAATCACTTTGTATTCAATTCAGTTATCTGTTCGTAACGAAAACCCTAATCATATTTGTTTTTGAAAGCTCTAATAAGAAGAAAAATAATTGCAATCAAATCTAACGACTATTCATTTTTCAGCTAAAATAAGTTTTTGACTTGGAATGTCGTCCATTTTTTTCACCTAAAATAAGCAATTTTTCAACATTTTACGTGTTTACACCATCATCCCAATAAGCAACACATTCACAAGTCACAAGCTATTGGCTTCTACAGTGCGGCATCAAGTGATTTCCTTGAGTTGTATTATTTAACTCTAGTTCACTTGTCTTTCAGTCAACAACTTGTTAACTCGTGAAGACAGAAATTCATTGTGAATTTGAACTGAATTGTGATTGCACTAAACATTGACCTAATTGAAGGTCTCTTTGTGATGCATTCAAGTTGGTAAGGCTCGAAAGTACATTCCATTCATCTTGATATATATATATATATATATATATATATATATATAAAATAAAGATGACATTTTGAAGTAGACGAAACAATCACGTGGGTAGTTATTTATTCAATGAAGAGAAAAATACCAATTCAGCAGTTTGAAGCATGTCTTGGTGATGACCCCTGGAGCTAAGAGCTCTATAGATGACATCCGTCTCTTTGAACGCATCTGCCTCCACTAACACTGCATTCGCTGCGGCTCCTGCCCAGAATGATCTGCCGAATCGCACATTCATTTCAAATTATATACTAGCTTCAATTTTGCTTTTCTTAATAACACAATAATCTTCATCGGGACAATATTACAAACACTTTAAACTATTCCATTTTGCGATAAAATTTGTACAGATCAGTTATCCAAAAAGCACTAAAACAAATCAATTAATTCCATAAGATGATTGATCTATAAAATCCCACTTCTCTAATAGTAACATCAGCTGTCCAAACTCAAATCAAATTAATTCCACAAAATTATCAATATCCAAAATCCCGTTTCTCTAACAGTTAACAGAATTAAAAGGGGTTGTTAATAATTACTCTTTCATAATGTCTTTGAGGACGGTGCTCTTGCCAGCACCCATTCCACCACCCATAAGGAGGAGCAGCGGACTTCTTTCACTGTGAGCAACTGGCACCATCACCTCCGATTGATTTAATTCTTCATTTGATGTGGTGCCAATGGCTTTCATCTCCTCCACCAGTGTAGAGAACATCCTTGTCAGTTTCAGGTCCTTGCTTATTTTCTCGAATCTCTGTTTCCTGTAATTCAAATGCATCTCAATTAACCAAAAATAGGAAAAAGGAAATGATCATCTTCCCCCAGAAATCTCGCGAGTTTTCATCGAACATAAAATTCAATCTCTGGTAAAATCTATAGAGTGGCTTTGGTGATTTTATAACAGTTAATAGCTGAAATGGTTTCCTTACGATTTGGCTTCAACGTTATGACTTGCTAGTTAACTAAAATAGTGATCAATACGAAACAAAAGTTCAACGTTGGGTTACTAATGTGGAAACAAATTGAAACAAATCCTAAAATTGATTATTAATTTAAAAGAGGTTAAAATCCAGTCACCGAATTAAAACCTGCCTGAAAAATTAAGACAGGTCAACTGCGTGGCTTATTCAATTTGAATTAAAAATTGTCATATTGGAAGATAATATAGAGAGTTGAAAAAGAAATAGAATATGTAATGAAGTTTTTTAATACAGAAATGTGACTAGCAATGCCTCTTAACATATAAAGATTTGTAAAGTGAAACTCATTTTTTCATCTTGTAAATAAAAATTGAAATGTAATAATGTGCTTGTTAAGTATACTATTTATAAGCTATAAATCCTACGAAATATGCAACCATAACCGAGGCTCACACACAAGCCATCACAGGCATAAAATAGGACCTGGACTCTTACGATCATGTTTCACCCAAGTTGGATCTTTTGTTTAACGAAGTGATCTTTCTAATGCAAAATATCCTTTACAAAGGCAGCTACAGAGTATACTGAATGAGTTCTGCTATGATCTAAACCCTTATTCCATTGTATTAATCTTATTTTAGTAGCTTTGAGGAAAGAAAGTGGTTGTTAAGAAGTTTAGAGTGAACATATTGAAGAAGGTTTTTTATTTCTCATTTATGATAATCTAACAAGGAGGAGGAAGACTCCTTTTAAAGGAAAGAAATCTTCCTTGTCCTTCAATAATTTACATCCAGTGTGCCCACAAAGAGTATGAGACTTGACTTGTTCAAAAGCCATGAATTTGTTTTTTTACAAAGTGATAAACTTAGTGCACGAATAATTTAAATGTACACACTCGAGGTACACGAGACCTAGTCTTTTTAAAAAACATATTGACACGATCATACAATAATACAGATTCATACAACAATAATAATACAAATTGACACCGTAGAAAGAATCTTCTTTATTACAAAACAACATATTACTATATTAAAGTGGGAATTTAAGAATGATAAAGTTATGAGGATCCTAGATTTGCTTTCAGTGTTGGTTCTCCATTTGAGTCACATGATAGTCCATGATGGTACCACCAAGGGTCTTCTTCAAGTGCATAAGGGCCGTGTGAGCCTTACAAGTGACCTTCACTATCTTGAAGATAATTTTTGATATTTTTATTAGATTTCACCAACAGTCAACATATCTACAACATTCCTCCATAACACTCCCTCTTAAAGAACAAAACCCTTCATTCTAAAGCAAATAACTCGATACTTAATTATCAATCCCCGTATTGGATTTTTTGATACCCAATAAATCCCGAGCAATGATGTTAAACAGTTTGAATTATATTTCATAGGCCTCGACCGATGAGTGAAATAAATATCAACACAATCAATTATAGGCTCAACCCAAAAACAACTTGGGCCATTGGAAGCAATTTAATTAGTTAATGTTGCTCATGGCCACTATAACTCTTGGATGGTCCTTTTAATGTGATGGCCCATTACTTTGTTTCTTGGCCCAATTATGATATAACCCAACCTATATATATGCTCATTTTCTAGTGTTGGAATCGGATGTGCTTTGTGAATGAAAGAGAAAAACTGTGGCTACTTTTCATTGCCTCTGCTTCGTGCTCTCCGCCTTACCTTTCTCTCTGCCTTTGTGACTCATTTTGCAAACACCACCATATTATGTTCTTGTGGGTATATTAGAAGTGGCAACCAAAGAGTTATAATATTAGTTTTTGGGTTGGAGAAATTGGTTGATTTGTGTTTGATATTGGTAAGTTGAACTGAGCCAGGATTCGACCAAATCGAAGGTCTATTCCGCTAAAATTGGTATCAGAGCTTGTTGGGGGTGACAAATCCGGGTTTTTCCAACCAAAAACCAACTGGAAACGACCAGAAACAAAGCAGAAACCAGAAGTGAAAAAATTGCCATTTTTCTTTAAAAAAAAAGGGGGGGGGACTTGTAAGCTTGATTTCCGAGCAATCCAGAAGTCCATTGGTGAAACGGAGGCCAGAACCTTGATCTGCAAATCGAGGTGCACCTAGGTAGATGGTACGTGGAACTCCGACGACCGTGCATGGAGTGTTTCCCCGCGACGATGTCATCAGGAAGTTTATTCTTAATACTTTTCTTGACATTTTGGTGCTTTTAGTTTTCTATTTTAGATTATAAGATGAAAACTGAACAATTTTACCCTTGCGTGTTTGTGATTCAGTTTGGTGCTTGATTGGTTGCTGCAATTCCTAAAAGTTTTAGGGCAAATAGTGGTGGTCATAAAGTGGTAAATTCGTGTCTCTCGTTATTTACAGACTCAGACTGGTCCGTTCTGATATATTGGCTTATCCCAAATTTAAATTTCAGCATTAGCGCGTCTCGTGTGGAGGTGACATTATGATTGAGGTTACTGTGTAGGGTAATATTGTTTGTGCTAGAAATTTAGGATTTATTAGTCATATTTGAAGTGCTGAATTTAACTGTAAGTTGATAATTGCTTGTGTGTTTAATTGCCTGTATGTGTGAGAATTTGAATTTTCGTTGACATACCTTCGTGTTACATTAATTATTCCGTTAGAATACCTAGACTTGACCTGTTTGAACATTCCCTTGATCTAAGATTTTGAGTCTCACGAAACCCTGAGAATCTAGAACAGTGTATATTGTTGCATTAGGATTACTTTGTGTGACCTATTTGTGCATTTTGATTGTTCTGTTTTTCAAAATGTCTCCACATTTCGAAGTTAGAATTTTCAATGGGAAATGAAATTTCAGTTTGGAAACAAAAGATGAAGGGGATTTTAGTTCAACAAAAGGTTTCAAAATCCATAGATGGCAAATTTTCTGCAAAATTAACAAAAATACAAAAAGAAGAATATGAACTTGCTTGCACTTCAATTATTTTACACATATTCGACACAATTTTGAGAAAAGTTGAAAAACTTGATTCTATAAAAGAACTTTTGTAAAAGTTGGAGGACTTATATTTTAGGACTTATATTTGCTTAAATCTACTCCTAATAAATTGTACTTGCTTGAAAGATTTTTCTGTTTTAAAATGGGTCCTTCAAAGGATCTTGATAAAAATTTAGATATTTTCAATAAATTTGTTCAAGATATTGTTAATTATGATGAAAAAGTGTCTGAAACAAACAAGGCCATTGTTTTGCTGAACTCTATGTCTGATTCATATAGAGAGGTTAAGAATACAATTAAGTATGGCGGGGACACTTTAACACCTGAGATTGTCATAGTCTCTTAAAAGTACGTAGATAAAGATTAAAGCTGAAAAATAGAGCAGGAGAAGTGATGAACTGCATATGATGAGTAGAATAAAATGGTGATTCAAGTAGTGATGAGGGTGGTAAGGAGGACAAAGGATTGGACAAGTCTAGTGGTAGACGGTGATACAGTTGTGGTAAGACTGGGCACCTTATTAGGGATTGTCTGGTAAGATGAGAGACGAGGCGAATATGATTATAGGGTAAGTGATGACGCTAGTGAGATTTATTGAGAGAAAATCTAGTTACTGCATGTGATCCGTGTGTAATCCTTTTTGTATGTGTGTGATAGCTTAATTCTATTGCATGGATATATGTGCATTTCAATGTGTTAGATATGTGCATTTGTATGAATTTGAG
>CAIGRF010001037.1:0-11745 GCA_903798235.1 Fraxinus ornus | reverse complement strand
TGATTGGAGCAGCTGGTGATGTAATAATCATGGAGGAATGCTCCCTTGGGGTCATGAGTATAAGGGGTGCTCGAACCCTGGTCAATTTGGGCATAATCCGCGGTTTACTTCCACCAGTTACCGAAGGGCCGGTGGCCGGTGGTCCAGGAAATTAGTTTGGCTAAGCTGGGATACCTGGGTACCAAAAAAAAATTCACTTTTTACTACTTTACTGAAATAAAGTTTGGAAATACTACATTACTTAAAAAGAACATCACAAGTACTTTACCCAAATCTTTCCATATTACACCCCTAACTATACCACAATTAAGCTTCTAGACTAGAAACGGATGCATTTAATTTAGGGAAAATTGCAGCCACGATACCAAACAACTTTTTTACAGACTTTGCCCAAACCTTTTATTTGTGCCACCCACGATACCAAATATTTCAAAAATTCGCAGCTACAGTACTCATTGACGGATTCCGTCTGTTTGACCACGAAAATCGTTAGTTGACCCCAGAATTCAAAAAAAAAAATTATTTTCCACCAAATAGATAACACTGTTTCCTATCTATTATTGCACTGCACTGTTCACTTTCCCTCCATTTTCATTACTATTAATATCCTTCTCTCCCCCACGCAGCTATTCAGGAAAGAACAGCACTCGGATGGAGATGAATGTATGCAGGTGTAGTTCCTCAGCGTAGATGAAGACCTCATGGACAAACTTAAACCCAGGAAGAAGATTTTTCACTTGTCCTCAAAGCCAATATCTGGGTGGATGTACCTATTTCGTGTGGTGTGACCCTCCTATGTGCAAGAGATCTAGGGATCCGATTCCAGGTCTATTACGGGCAAGGAGAGAAATGGAAGCTGAAATCAACAACCACCAAGCAACAATACCAAATTTGTGGAAGACATGGCTGTTTGGCTTTGTGTGTGGTGTGTTTGTAAAATGGGTTTGTACCTAGGTATTTCGGCTGGGTTTGTGGGATGGACATTTTTAGCTTCAGAAATTTAGGCTTAGTATTTAGGCGTTAGGGGCTTTGCGTTATATGCTGTGAAACGTGGATATAAATGTGGTCGTGTAATGTGTCATTTTTCTTCAAATGAAGTGCCCATTTCTGATTGTGATCTAAAGGGTGCTCACTTTTCACACATCTATTTCTGTTTTACTCTTGTTTAATAAGAAGTTAAAGTTCGCAGGACGCGCCAAACGTTTCATATATAGTTCATCAGAGGTACCAAACATTTGTCACAGTTGCAATGAAAGTATTAAACCTTTTATTGTAGTTGCAGTGAAAGTAACAAACCTTTGGTTACCCATGCACCATTAGTACCAAACCTTTTTTAATAGTTGCGTAACGAATACCAACATTTTTCACACAGAATTTCGCTGAAAACCAAGTCACACCAGTGTAATGTAATGAATTCAACATTAACAGTCTAGAAAAAATATGAAATAACAAGATTTATTGCATATGCTTTCAATTCCATTCCACATTTGAACAAGTACAACATTGCCAAAATAATAATAGCTCACTTTACAAAATCATTTGATAACATTGACAAAATAAGTTCACTTCCCAGCAAAAAAACGTGAAAGGAGAAAACCCATCGTGTTCAAGATTCGATCCTTAAGTATTGGTCTTCTTCAGCCTTGATTTTGAAGTTGTTCCAGATGGTGCTCTTTTCTTCCCCTTTGACGCACTTGACTGTGTATCTTGTTGAGACTCCAGTTGTGTTCTTGTTTCTGCTTCTTATTGTGAACTAACTTCACCAGGCAACGGTCCCTTGTAGCTTCTTTTGTTATGTCCAGATCCCCGATATCGTTTACACGTCATTTTCATGCCACTCCGTCCCAACTTCATTCCTATAGGTGGCTTCGTCTGTGACCTCTTTCTCACTTTTTTTGGCCGACAGCCTATTTTTTCTTATGCGGTTCATTCAAAGGGTGCTTTCCCAGCTCTGGCCCTGACATAGGTTGGATTACTGGGGAGTAACCCGTGAGGTATTTTTCCTTGCTGTAACAGGGATCGATGTAGTCATATATGCCTATTTCCCTTAACAACATGCCTGATGTTGCATGGGAAATAGCATTCCAGTCAGCTGCCTGCATGCACATTCATGTTTTGTCAAATCAACACTCCACCTCAACCCATCTCTACTAGTTATCTCGAACTTATGACTACCAGCATAGTCTACCTTCAAGTATCTCGCATCACCCTTAGCCTTCTCAGTGATTTTCTTTACCCTAGAACCGAATGCATGATAACACCTCTGTGTTGATTCCCTTTTCGCATTCATTCTTATCATTTGTTGATGTCTTATTGTTTTCAGCATAGAGATGATGTGCTTCTCGCTAGCAACAACAATGGAAGAATTGAAATCCTCACACAGGTTATTCAGAAGAATGTCACACTTAGAATATTCTTCAAAATGGGATCTGCTCCACTAAGAGGGCGGTTTCTCATTAAAACAGTTGTAAGCATCGTCATTGACGTCTTTCAACCCATTCATCGTATTCCTCCACTCAAGCATAGTTGTGGCCCTTGCTACAGCCCAAAACATGCTCTTAAGGGTCAGTCCTTTATGGGCCAAAGTAAAATTACTGTATAAATATCTTGCACAACAATATGTCATCAACCAACAACTGTATGAACCATTGCCAGCTTATTTTGTTCTCAGCATCAACAACTGTCCATACTATGGGAAATATACAATTCTAAGGATCAATTCCTACAGCTGCCAGCAACTGTCTACCTTGTGCAACTTTATGAAGCAACCATCCAACCCAACAACTGGTCTACATCTACCCTTAAAACCCTCTTTACAAGCCCCTAAACAGATATACAATCTCTTAAAGCTAGGACCTGACCCTTCAATCTGCACTGTACTACCAGGATTTGTTCTCTTTAACTCATCTCCATTATCCCATAAAATTTTGTACTGCTCAATTACAATCTCATACACCATTTTTTCACATTTGGATCTTGTCATGTAACTGATTCTTTGAAATCTCATTCATGCAATCTTCTTTCACCGTTTCCACAAAACTGTTCATTGGCATATTGGGATCAAACCTAAACTTTCTAATGTATTTTTGTGCCAGATAACCTGCATTCACCCTTTTATTTTGCCACACCATGGTGCATGTGTGCTCATCTCTGAAGGTGTTTATTCTGAGGCTCTTATCTGGTTATTAGTATGCATATAGCACCCAAGGGCAGTTCTTCTGACATCTAACTCTCAGCTGTGTTTTCATATTTTTCACATATTTGAGTTGCCTAGAATTTTTAACTGGGTACTGGAAAATTGCAGCCCTTAGAACCTTGACATTGGCAAACTGCATCCCTAACTTGAACTTTAGATCATCCATATCAGTGGCAGGGTTAAACCAGCACTCATTCATGCTTCTGGTAGATGATACATCACCCTCATTGTCACTAGATAAGCTCCTAAACTCATCTGAGTCGTCATAATCTATTCCAACTTCTTCTGCAGGAGCTGCCTCACCATCTTGTTCACTCCTTCCACTATTTATATCAATACCAAACCCTACACTCAACCTGAAACCTGTGGATGTATCATCTTCATCTATAGGTATATTTTCTTCCTACTCATACTCCGAATCATGGAAATCCTCCAAATAACCCTCTTCATATTCATCTGTTTCATGTCAACATGTGCTTCAGTTTTTTCTGGTTGCTCTGGTACACTCTTTTGAATCTCAGTTTCTTCTGGTTGGGTACACTCTGTTGCACTTATGTTTCTTCTGGTTGCACATCACAATGTGGTTCACCTTGCTGCACTACATTGTCCTCAGACTGCATCAATGATTCACCATGTTCCATTTCAATTTGTGCAGCCTGCACCTCTGATTGATCATGTTGTACTCTAGGTTCACCACATTCACATCTGATTCACTATGCTGCACATGAGTTTCATCGGCATGAATATCAGTTTCACCAACCTCTAATTCTGATTGACCATGCTGTAAATCATCTACCTCTTCGTCAATGTATGATTCATCACCTTCTAATGAATCATCATAAACATCAACAGCATAGCACGATTGCTCCTCAACCACTGGTGCCTCATGCCCACTAAACTCTTCAACATTTAGCAACTCCTCCCCAGTCTCACAATCAACCACGAAAATATTTCCATACCATGGCAACTCCAATACCTCAACCACACGCAAGCAATACACTTCAGTAATTCTCTTTTCACTAAGCCACTTCACCACAATCATGAAATCTGAATCTTTCACCAATCAGAATGATGCCTCACTAATCCTCCTCTTTTCCATCTTGTACAGATGTCTGACTCTACCATAATAGCCCATCATCTTCATGGTATTGTCAAGCAAAAATATGTTGAAGAAGTCCGGGTCGACATAGTCTATGTAACTTACTTCGCCATGCTCGTACACGAAATTTCTCATATTTTCCGACAAAGTTCCGCCATGATGTAGGCATATGCTTAAATACTTTGTATTTTTCCCTGAAAAAATGAAAACGAAAAAAAATCAAGCCATAACCCTTACTTGTTCGAGCAATGCATAGGTACAGAATGATCGATTACACATCATGATAACTTCCAAGGTATCAACTCATGAAAATTTTCACATTTTCCAATACTAGACGACAAAATATATACATAGCTTGTAATCGCATTGTTTCATAGCACAAATGGGGATTTCAGGGTACACGCTTACCATATATAGGTTGGGAAAGGGAGCCTCTAATATGGGCTCCAAAATCTGATTGAATTTCATCTTCTACTCCAAAAAGTCGTCTTCTTCTTCGTGCGTTTTCAGAGGTTCCATCATGGACGATGGATTGGAGTGTAACTGGCATTTTTTCATTTTAAAAACGAAATATTGTAATTTCGAAATTGCCCTTGTCTATTTGGTGGAAAATAAATTTTTTTTTTTGAATTCTGGGGTCAACTAACGATTTTCGTGGTCAAACAGACGAAATCCGTCAATGAGTACTGTAGCTGCGAATTTTTTAAAGGTTTGGTACCGTGGGTGGCACAAATCAAAGGTTTGGGCAAAGTCTGCAAAAAATGATAGGTTTGGTACCGCGGCTGCAATTTTCCCTTTAATTAATAATGTTGAAAAGGTAGGGATTAAAAATCAAATCTAGAAATTGATGATGCAATAATAGTAAAAATGGTGACAGTGAAGAATCTAAGTTCGGTTCTATAATAAATTCGTCTTTAGTATAGTATCATTTTCTATAACAACTAGATTAATAAAATCAGACTCAATACACATATATAACATGTTCTAATACCTAATTTCTACATAGTAATCTTCTTGTCTATGTAATTTTTCGTTGAATTTCTTCAATGACATGATTTTGGTCGATGGTGATGATTCCCTTAAAATTGATTTCAGTATACATGGGATTATATTTCTTTCGATTTTAGCTTCGTGACGGAAAAGATTAAGAAGCGCAAAAGGGGTAGGGAACTCTAGTGTAAGCACAAGTATATTGCAAAAGGATTGTCAAGTGCCAATGACATAACGTTATTAAAGTTCAAAATGTTGATTGATGAATATGATTTATGAAGATATCCTTTAGAATAAGTTCAAGTTTTCATATTCATGTAACCTGTTACGAATCAATCAGCATCTATTGATTACGTTTATCGGGTCATTCGCAATAAAATTTCATTTATGTTCGTTTTGAGATGAAACAAATTTAATATACGCTTTGGTTTCTATGTAAAGAAGAAGAAAATGATATCCATTGAACATGTTTAATGTACACAATGTGATGCATTAATGAAATTGATGTTTGACTATCTTATTCCAACTACACATAATACTTTAAAATCTTGGAGGATGCTACCCAATGAAATAAGTTGATATACCTGTGTTTATATTACATTGGTTGATTTGTACACCTGATATTTCTATGGTTGTTGCATCTGTAACTTGATTTAAAATTTTGAGTTTTTATAACATAGTTGAAGTTGTATAGCACCGTAATGAAAAAATATGGCATTCTACCTACCAATTATCCTACAACTTATATGTAACCCACGAAATGGTATGTCAAATTCAAATTATACGAAATATGGAATCTGCGTAAACCGATAAACGTGTTTCTAACCATGATATACAAATAATACTATATACGTTTATAAATAGCATAATAGTTTTTCTTCCAAAAAATACACCACCGTCTAACATTTCATTCATTCATTCAACACTAACATGGTAATGATTGAATCCATGGATTGGTGAATCTTCGATGGACATCCTAGTACACAGTCTTACGTCAACTAGTTGAACTCATTATTTAACTAAATATACTGGATCGTAGACTGATATCTTCCAAATCTGCATGCCAAACCTTCCTCAAGTTGCAATGATCTACTAATTCGAAATGGGTTTTATATTCTTGAACAAATAATGTGATTATCAACAACAAAGAATGATAAATATCATTTCTAGAAATAGAAATTGTGGATTTCATGGCATGGGTGTTGAAGGTGAGTGATCCGGGATGATTTGGGAATTTTTGAATTGTATGATTCGAAATTTTTTTGATTTCGTTTGTTCTTTGTAATTTGGGAGGTAAAGGCTGAAATTTAGGGACTGTGGTTGGGTATTGTGAAATTTACTATAGCTTGTTTATCGGAGTAATATATGCTGCCAATATAAAGAATTTAATGTGCTTGTGTAGTTTTAGTGTTTCACCTTTTACTCTAAAAATGCAGTAGAAAAAGAATAAAGATTGATATAATGTATTATAATAATTATTATATTATTAAAGGTATTACATGGAATTTCCTTTAGAATTTTATTTTATGGGCCTTAGATGGGCCAAGAAGTTGGAATTTTTACTGGGTCAAACAACCCTACAATTTATTAGGAGGAAATTACATAAATTCAGTCATTTAAGTCTACAAATTCAAAAATCAGATCTAAACTTTATTTAATAAAAATCAGGTATTACATAATAATTAAAAAATAAATATTTTCACTCAATTCAATTACAAACCCTAATTTTATTTCATTCTTTTCACACTCCCTCCCCATTTCTTCATCTCCTTCTCATGCCTACCTCCTATGCCGATCGATTCGCCATTGTCGGGAAAAACTCTCCATCGTCGAACTCGATGGAGAAGTCGATATCGCAGCATGCCTTCTTGGGACCACCGTCGTCGCGCTTCCCACACAGCAGCATAGCTCGGCTCGAGAGTACTGCTACCACATGGAATCGACAACGGCACTAAGATCTACTCTCGCATTTTGCGCGAAGCGGTAGCACTTTGTGCGAGCAAATCGCGGCTACAGAAGGTGCTGCCACACCGTTACCGCTCAATGTCCTCTTCTTCTCCTCTGTTCTGATTTCTTTCTTTGGCAAAATTTGTACTGCAAGTCCATCCTTCCAAGCTGGCTGTTGTGTTCAGTGTTAGCTGTTGGCTATCATTTTTGGTGTTGATCGAGGTGAAATCATGGTTGTTGGTGTTGATGGAGGTGATGTTGTGGTTGTAGTAGTTTGTGACGTGGTTGTGGTGGTGGATTGACAGTTTTTTTGTGGCGGTGGCTGTGGTAGTGGATTTGGCGGTTGGGGTGGTGTGGTGTTTTGTGTGGTGGCGATTTTCTAGTGAAATTGGTAATTTGTTGATGGTTGTGGTTAAGATGAGGAAGAAGTGGTGGTGGGGAAGAGATGGAGGGTACGGCGTTACTAGTTGTCGTGAGGTGGTGGTGATTTTGGCGACAGTAGTTTGGCGACAATGATGTTGGTTCTGGCGCGCCGAGGTGCTGGTGGTGTTGCCGGCATTTGCAAGTGTTGGTGTGGTCACCAACTATTTGATCAACTATGATCATTAAATTGGTTAATTTGTGACCAATAAACAATACATGATCAATGAAAAAATAATTTGTGATCATGAAGTTATATATGATCTAAAAAATTATTAATTCCATCTCTTTTTGAAAAGAGAAAAAAAAAATTAAGATTTATTGGGCAAAACTCTTCTGAAAATTGTCCTTATCGCGTAATATCATTTATTCTTATATTTTAGCAAAAAACCCTTATATGACATTTGAGATACGGAAGATTCTGAATATCTTTTTAATAAAATCTTATGAAATGATAAATATATCATCTTATTTAATTGAAATAAAAAAAAATTTAACTATACTCTTTAACTTTTTCAGAAAAATGTAAATAACTTCTAAATAAATAATTAATGAAAATTCCTCTCTCCCCCTCTCAGAAATTATTATTTTTTAATATAACAAACTTAGCCTATGTTTGACATCTATTTTTTTTTTCCATTCTCATTCTCATTTTTTTTCACTTTCTTCATTTCAACCATACATTCTATCAATAAAATAATATTACACATAAACCCAAAAATTCTCCTTACTTTTTAACCACACATTCTTCCATCAATCACTATTCAAAAACCAATTTTTCTCCCAAAATGGGTGTCAAACATTTACCCAAAATGGGTGTCAAACATGGGCTTAGTAATAACTGGGGAAATTAACGAAGCAAAATTAAGAACGAGGAATAAAGAGGGTTGATACATGATGACATTCATAATTATTCAAGATGCTCAGTGGGGTAAGAACCACTTGATGTCCACTCAATGTAGAGCACCACCATGCGGTCGTCTACCCCTATGAAGCGTCTACCAACATGAGGCGTCTACCACCATGAGGCTTCTACCAACATGAGGCGTCTACCCCCATAAGGCGTCTACTACCATGAGATCGTCTATCACTATGAGGATGTCTACTGCTATGAGGCCATCGACCCCCATAAGGCGTCTATCCCCTATGAGGCCGTCAACCCCCATGAGGTTGTCTACCCCATGAGGTGTCTACCACTATGCGGTCGTCTACCCCCATGAGGCGCTATAGCCATGCGGCCGTCTACCCCTACAAAGCGTCTACCAACATGAGGCGTCTACCACTATAAGACCGTCTACCGCTATGAGACCGTCTACCCCCATGAGGCCATCTACCCCCATGAGGTGTCTACCACCATGCGACCGTCTACCCCCACGAGGCGACTACCAAGATGAGGCATCTACCACCATGAGGTCGTCGACCCCAATGGGGCCGTCGACCCCCATGAAGTCATCTACCACTATAAGATGAGGCTGTCTACCACTATAAAGTCGTCTACCCCCATGAGATCGTCTACCCCATGAAACCCTCTATGTCCGCACAGGCTGTCTGCCATTATGAGTCCAACGCTATACTCAATCACATAAATGACAATGTGCTAGACAGGAACCGCCCAACAGCAAACGTGGGTACAACCAACCATTTGAGGAATAGGAGTCATTCTACAAGAACATGGGAGAAGTGGGAGGGCTTACGTGGGACACGTGGCAATAACAACCGCCAAACGCACGCGTAGTAACATGTGCCTATAAATACCTCCAAGGTGAGAAAGGTTTGGCTTCTTAAAACCCGAACCACACGAATTCACATTATACTATCTTCTTACTCTCGCAAATCGATTACTGATTCTCACATCGGAGGTACAATGGAGGAGAAAGCCCCGACCTTATTTTGTAGATAGCAACTGTTGACTAAAGTAGTCGGACCACCGCACTCGGTAAGGTAAATACGGAGGAGAATCTCTCAAAAATTTTCGCTGGTGCCGTCTGTGGGAAATTCCACTGAACAGAAAAGCTATGTCAATGAGATGGACAAAGAGTGAAACACGCATAGTCATGAATACAGCGGAGACGGAGTTGGAGTCTGTCGCAAGGGGTCAAGACAAGTCGCCGCCACCGCAGTACGTAACACAAAGTCAATTTAATGCTTTAGAGACACAATTGGCAGCCATGATGACCCTTTCGCAAAGTCAGACGCAGAAAATCACGGCCCCTCTGTAGAGTTCGTCGGAGGTCGTACGTGAGCAACCACCCCAGGTAACTCAAACAGGTACCCCGCTTGTTGCTCAGCCAACAACGGGAGATATGGGGGCTTCAGATTTTGTGTTTCCACAGATTCCCCAACCCTTGACAGACTTGGNAAAGACAGGCGCATGCAGATGGTCTTGGAGGAAGATCATTTCGCCCTTGAGATTATGGTAGTGCCTTTGTCGAAAGGCTTTAAACAGTCAATGATAGAAGTATATGACGGAGTCATGGACCCCTTGGATCATTTACGGACCTTCGTTGACTTAATGAGGCTCTACGTAGCGCTAGACGCAGTGATGTGTAGATCATTCCCCCAATGCTGAGGAGGGAGGCTAGAGAGTGGGTGGCTATACTGGTACCCAGGTCTATAAAGACCTTTGACGAATTGTCCAGGAATTTTGTGGCATACTTTATGAGCAGCAAAAGGAAACGAAAAACAGTTATAGGACTGATGCAAATGGTACAAGAAAAGGATGAGTCTTTGCATGAGTATTTGGCTAGATTCAGCAGGACAACACTTAGTATAAGGGACCTTCAGATGTATGCAGTAGTGACAGCGTTAATAAACGGGACGCGAAATCGAGCTTTCAAGATATCACTCTCCAAAAACCCTCCAGAGTCGATGCATGACCTCCTAAAAAATGGTGACTAGTATGTTGATGCAAAGGAAGTAGAGAGGGTCACGAAAAATCTTAAAGAGTAATAGGAGACAGAAAGCCACAAGCGAAAGTTGGGTGATGTACGAATACCCGCTAACAAAGATAAGCTGAAGAATGATAGCATAAACATGGGGTACACTAAGGATCGGTCGGTCAGGTAAAGACGAGAGGAGGTCATAGTCTTCACCCCTTTAAATACTCCACGGGACAAGATATTGATGAAAATTTGAGACAAAAAAGAGCTCGAATGGCCTAGGCCAATGGCAGCATCAGCCAGCAAGAGGGATAAGATATTGTCATTTCCATAAAAACCACAGACACGAAACTGAAGAGTGTATCCATTTGAAGGAGGAGATCGAGCACCTTTTGAAGCAGGGTTGACTAAGTATGCTAGGAATGATCAAGGCAAGCAAAAGGTCGAGGATCGACTGCCGCCTAAGGCAGGTGTTATAGATGTGATTGTTGGAGGAATCGCAACGGGGGAGATTCGAACTCCGCTAGAAAGAGCTATGCATGCACAACTGGGTTTGTTCCATTCAGAAAAAAGCTAGATTCAATCAAAACATCACTTTTAGTGAAGAAGATTTAATAGCCGTGGCAACCCCCCATGATGATGCCTAGGTGATAGACGACGACATAGCGGACTATGATGTCAAAAGGGTATTAGTTGATGGCGGAAGTGCAGTGAACGTTCTCACTTGGGAAGCATTTGAAGGATTAAAAATTTCTTTGAAAATGTTGAAAACAGTGTCCACCCCCTTCTAGGATTTGAAGGGGCTAATGTGATACCAGAAGGAGTCGTAAAGCTACCGGTAACGTTGGGTTTCTACCCTGCAAGTGTGGTTATCTTAACTAACTTTTTTGGTTTTCAAGACCCCCATGACATATAATGCAATCTACGGTCGACCCCTGTTGAATGTTGCGGGGGCTATCTCCTCTACTTACCACAAAGTGATGAAATTCTCAACCAGTCGAGGAGTGGGATGTGTGAGGGACGATCAAAAATCCTCGAGGAAGTGTTACGTGGACAGTATACAGATGAAGGGATTACCACCAGTAATGATGTTGAGCCTTAAGCCTCTAAGGGGGCGAATTAAGAACCTCAAGAAGTACTATCGGTAGACAAACGAGCAGGAAATTTGGGTAGCATGACACTTGCATGTGAATATAGTCGCTAGGGGAGTTTTT
>CAIGRF010001026.1:24040-34328 GCA_903798235.1 Fraxinus ornus | reverse complement strand
ACGTTCAACATCGATAAGTTGTGCCCTCCCCCCCGACAATAAATCCTGGCTCCGCCCTTGGTGTGACATATGTGGTGAAACTATTTGAGCCCCATTTTTATTATGAAAATGCATTTTAGAATAATATTTTGATGAATAACGTGTTGTTAAAATATAAGAAAATGTTATAAATTTGTTTGTAATATTATTTTATTAAAGAATGTGTATTTGAAAATAAGAAATATAAAAATACATTTTGGAAATAGTGAGGATCAAACAATGACTAAAATTAAAAGTAGCCGCACCTCTTGTGATTATCTTTGATATAGTGAATTTCTTCTCCTTTACCTGTAATTTTTCTCCGTCTTAAATTTTCACGTAAAATCTTGTGTACTTGTTCTTAGTTTTATTGCATATTTTTACTTTTTTCGTCACAATTATCTTGTACACCTCATCTTCTAACGGGTTAAATTCTTCCGTTTGTACCCTTTACTGTAGTGGAGTTAATCATCTTTTAATTAATTCGTGTTTTACATCTTTCTCCATTAATAAAATACACACACGTGATTTAACAAAAAGTATTATTTTCACTAAATTCTCCTTTGTTTTAAGGCTAGATTGCATGTGCCATTTTCAATTTTGACTTTTTTAGCACTTTTTCCCTAACCTTCTTATCTTAATACTAAGACCATCAACCTTTCATTATTAAGAGCTCTCCTCCCCTATACTGACAATTTTAAGCGAAAAAAATATAAATTAAGGTGACGTGAAAAGCTAATACAAATAAATAAATAAAACAAGAATTTGAAGTCCTCTAACTGTTAGGATATATACTCAAATGTATTATTCGATATTATATTTTGAAGAAATAAATAATAATTTATGTTAATTGAATATTTTTATAAATATATTATTTGAGTAAATAATAAAATGTATCTTGATCATGAATATTATTATAAATTGAGTACTTAAGTTGTCAAGTTCATATAGATTCAATTTATAAAGCGATAAAAAAATAAAAATAAAAATTGTATCTGCAACCAGTAAATAAGTTGAATTCTTTATTTTGATAAGTTTGATCATCTTGGACATGGTCAAGTAACACTCAATACTTGATGATCGTATAGAACTAAATGTTATTGACAGTCAAACATATATTTAAATCCTAAATGGATTATGAACGTTAATTATAATTTGAGTTCTTCGAGGTAACAAAGAGTGACTGAGTGAGATTAATTATATAATCAATATCTCGTTACTTTAGGAATTAAAATGCACTAACATGGAGTCCATCGCCTATTTTATAGGAACATCATTTGCTCAAGTATTTTTGTAGAGCAATTTAATCTAAAGTTCTCGAGTTTAACAATAGAAGTGAAAATGGAGCTTTGTGATATTATATATAAATAATTAAAAGTGATCGATTGATCAAAGTGGTTACTTATAATTACTTATAAAAGTCGGTGAATTGTTAACGATATAGCAAGATGAATTAATTATTGAAAAAATCGATATTAATTTAAGAGTGTGGTTTCGACCTTTAGTGAATAAATTCTAAATTAATTAATTAATCTTGAAAGATGAAGAGTTGATCGGTACAAAAATTAATTAATTGGAGCTTAAATCAATTATGTACGATCAGATCCCTTTGGTGGATTCAAAATAAGAGCTGTGATTAAATTATAAGAGTTATACTTTAAGATTACTACACAATTAAATATTTAAAATTACTTTATGTGATATTGCAATTACCAAAGTTATTGTAATGAATTTGGACATTCACCTTGTTTAGATATGTGTTCATATCTTCTAAAGAATGAAAAAGATGTAATAAAAGTTCAAATGTGAAAAGAAAATAGAAAAGAAAAAGGAACGTTTCCTTTTCTATTTCAATTTACTTTTAATATTGTTGGTCCTAGAGTTCACAAATATTTTTCGTCCAAATGGCCCGGATGTTCAGCCAAATGGCCTACTCACCTATTGAGCATCCACAAACTTGAATTTTCCTCTAGTTCCACTGAAATCACCAAGAAACGTTACAAATGTATGAAATTTCTTCACTGTTTTTTTCTCCCCTCAAATCACACAGATTCATACACAATCTCACACAGTTTATACACCGAGTATAATATCTGTCGTATCACTCAAATTTTACAAAGATTGAAAAAATAGCCACTAATATTTACAAATTGACAGAGAGAAGAGATGAATCCTAACTTACAGAGAACCATCTCACACAAACACAAAAAAGTAACCCCAAATGAAACGTCCAGAATGGCTTTAAGGCACGTAGATCAAAAATCACTAAATCAGACGGTGGAGAGCTGGGCAGGTGTAGGGCCAGATCACAAGATCAAGAAAATAGAATAGGTGTGTACGTGTAAAACACGATTAACACAAAGCAATCAGCCTGGGCCAAAGAACTGGAAATAGCACAAGCCCAATTACATCAAACTGGGCCAAGAATTTGAGGCAGCCCAAAACATAACAAATACATACTCTCTATATATAATTATGTGATTTTTACGCATTATTAATGATTGAAACTTATTCCTTCATTCATTAGTGCCCACACACTAGAAAAATAAAGAGAAAAAAGTATAGCATTCTTGGAGTTTTCGAAGAACATTGATGAATACTTGGAGGTATGAGAGTTTGTTGATTGTTGGAGGTTTAAAGCAAGCATCATGGGTAATGTATGTTTAATTAGATTATATACATGTTATAGGAATTCAGTTACTACCTATCGACAATTGATTCAGTTTTGGTTCTTTAGTATCTCATATTACAGTCGCGCTATGGGTACACCGTCCCTTACCTGGAGTTTTACCCGATTACGTGGCAACAAGAATTTAATTCAAATTCAAACAAAAAGTCGCAGGTCAAAACTTGAACCGGCCAAATTAAAAATCAAATCTCCCCCATCACTTCATTTTCAATTTCCCCAAACAGAGAACTCCCAAGAGGCGAAAGCGATTCAAATCCACCAGCAATCGTCTTCACCCAACATGCCACCATCTTCACCAGAGTAAGAAGGTGGTAGAAATTTCTCCTTTATCATCCATCTCTTCCGTATATCTCTCGCAGTGATGTTTCTATTTTCTATCTTTCCCAAATCGCACAAAACCCTTGGATGTAAAAATATTCTTCAAAGTCCAGCACACCTCCATCTCGATAGAGTAAGAAGCCGGTGGACATTTCTAATTTTAAGCTCCATATAAAGGTTATGAAACTCTGTCCCCTTTGTTATCCATTTTGCTCGAAGTTACTGTTTTGAAAAAAATAGAGGCGTTTGAAGATTGAACAGTGGGTTGTGGTGGTTGTTAATATGTCGTTTTTTCGTGTGCAGTATGCTAGGGAAGAACTCCGGTGTATGTCATAGTTGTCGCGAAACGGGTCACTTCTTCGCGGATTGCCTGAAAAAACGGCACTGCCCTTTGTGTAAAGTTGGGTTTGTGAAGTGCTTTGAGGTTCAAGTAGCGTTACTGTGAATGCGAATAATCATGCGGCGGTCGAAGAAGATCAACACTTGTCCCGACTGTTACAAACTCGTTGTCGGGTAAATGAAGACAAAAAGATTGAGATTCAATTGATCGTGACAATACGCAAGGCCAACGAAAGTTCGGAAGTGGATAGGAAAGGAAATGGACCTGCGTGATTGGTAGTTATGTTGTGATGTGTAGTAGTAGTTATGTTGTGATGTGTAGTATGTGTTCAATTGGGTGACTGTGATGTAGGCTGAGGATGTTGGTATAGAGAATGAGTACTTGGGTGATTGTAATTAGGTGACTGCAATGTAGGCAAATGTAATGTAGGCTTAGGTTGTGTGAAGTAATTGGGTGATTGTAATGTTTGTTCACTACTTCTATCTGACTAATGACAATGTGATTGAAAACATCTTGTACCTCATATTAACTCTTCTGTGTTAGCTCAATTTGTTGTCCCTAACTGAATAAAAGTATAAAACCAATGGGAGAAAATAATTATTGATTCGAAGAGCCTAGTAGGTATTGAGGAACCAACGGGATAAGAAGTGTATTACAAGTCTCCACCTGCGACACTATGTCTAAAAAAACAATAGTCCATCCTAAATGGTTAGTATTCACTCTTTTATGTACTGAAAGTTCAGGGTCTAACTTTCACAGTTTGTAAAAGTGTTCGTCAATGTCCAGATTACCTGGAAGAAGATCAACCTGTAGAACAGGAAAACATAGATTACTAAAGACTTCCCTTTCTCATCAAAAAGAAAGACTTAAACTTGCACTTCATGAATACCCAACTTACAAAAATTAAATTCTGATTCCTAATTAATACCAACGCGATTGAAGAAAATTAACTTTACTTCTTTCAATGAGTATCATGCACAAAGTCTATGCAGAATTAAACTCGCAAAGCAGTCAAAGCAGGCATTAAAATCGAATAGAAGTTTATTCAAAATAGAATTATCTCACAATGGGAGAACCGCTCAATCAATTACCATCGAAACAAAACACAAAATGCCATAATTAGAGAACATACATTAGAGTAATATCATACACAAAATGCCATAAGTAAAGAACGCACATTAGAGTAATGTCATACAGAAAATAAAACACCAATCAAACTTGTAGATGATGTTGCTTCCATTGTTACACAAGAATTGGAGAAGATGCTTCCATTCCTAGTTCCATGATGCGGCAGCTTCCATTGTTACATAAAATGCTTCCACTCTGAAACTACGTACAGTTTGTCATAGATGATCACATGTTTGCGCCACTTTTGTGAGGTACAGTTGGACAATAGTTTGGCATTGTATTTCCTAATGTAAAAGAACAAGTTTATTAAGGAAAATATAATATAACTTCAACGATATTCCAAAATGATTAACACATACCTTGATCATGTGCATGTACGATCGGCGCAACATCTCCCCGTATAACTGGGCATGCCTTCCATCCCCTTTGCTTGGTCGAAGGCGGACGTGACTGCATAATCAATAGATAATAACTACTCATGAGCAACGTAACTAAAAAAAATTAATTAAAAAATTGGAAAACCGTAATACCTTAGCTCTACTAGATGCTGCTTCCAAATGGCTTTTCTTTCGAAGTTTTTTCGGCGCACATTTTCTCTTCGAGCATTTTGGGTCCTGTATAACTGAATTGTCGTTATGTTGTGACGCTCACCCTCGGACAATACTTGGAATACATGTTGGTACACGTCATTACTTTCGCAACTCGACCTCGTCTTCTGAAAAGATTATTTTTTGCTTTCTATCCATTCTAGTACATCACGGGTTTCATCGTCATTCCCTATAACCATGTCCGCAAGTGAAGCAAATCATTGACACATTTTATCATATCTCAACTGGGCAGGTGTGCTACTCAAACCATCATAATTCACTGGGACCATTGTATGTGCTCTACTAACATCTCTTCTCCATCTCTGTAATATATAGGTATCCGACAATGCAGTGACGTTGTTACGGATAAGTACAACGATCGCGTGCCTGCAAATTATACCGCGAAACTCGAACAAGTGGCAGCTGCAAACAATTTCAATCATCCGTCTTTCAAATGTCACGAAAAACTTCTGTTTCTTAACTCCGTTGTCAAGTATGACATCTTCCAATACCTCGTAGGTTGTCCCCGAAAAGCCCTCATACGAAGATATGAGGTTGCAATAAACCTTACCAATGAATTCATCCTGAACTTCCCGAGATTTTGAGATGGTATAAACTCTTTGAAACTGCTTCTCCAATTCGTACTTCGTTGTCGATGGTACCATTTGTGAGTATGATTTAAAATCTGCTTGAAACTCCTTCTCTACCTTATTCCTCAATGCTCTCTCGTGTTGTTCAACATATTGTTTCAGCGACGTCTTGAAGTGTACATAACCATTGAAGAACACATTCATACTCTTACTTCGCTGAGTTGTTGACATTCACGCCCAGAAGCTGCTTTTTAAAAAGCAAGGTACCCAACGATCTCTGTTATCATACATTCCCGACAACCACTCATTATCATCCAATGAATATCTGTTTATCATTGCTCTCCAACCCACTTCGAATTCGTCAACAGTTTGAGAATCATATACCAGTACATGTAGAGCAGAAAATATCTCATTTTTATCGACATGGTATCCAAACTTCTCTGGCAACTTCTTTAATATGTGACATAAGCACCATCTGTGTTTCGTGTTTGGGAACACGATCTGAATTACGTTCTGCATGGCCCTGTCTTGATCAGTAATAATCCCAATAGGAGTTTGGTCATGCATACACTAAAGCTAAGTTTTGAAAAGCCATTCAAATGTTTCTGTATTTTCATTCGACACCAACCCACAACCAAGTAGTATTGATTGTCCATGATGATTAACTCCAACAAAAGGAGCAAACAACATGTCGTACTGATTAGTAAGGCACGTCGTATCAAATGTGACAACATTACCGAACTCTTTATATGCTTGCCTTCTTCTATTGTTTGCCCAAAAAATATTTTTCGGTCGTAACTCTTCGTCTAAATCTATACTGAAGTAAAAACCTGGGCACATTGCTTGCATGTTTGAAAAATAGGCTTGTATTGTTGCGGCATCTCCAAGTCTTAACCGCCTCACTTGTTCAACATAGTTTCGGCAATCTTTTTCCATGCACGTCATATTCTCATACCCCCTGCCTATATCACTGCGGAGTTGTACCTTTTGTGCAACAGAATCCCCGCCATATCGTTTACTTTAAGCCGTCGTTTCACACGGGCACTCAATTCTCGGTTGCAACGATACAACCTGGACTTCGAAGGACTTTTTTTGTGATTATGAATGAGATTGACTGTGTTAATTTTTCAGATTCCACATGCATCTGCAGATGCAGTGATCCTGACTTTGCAGCCTGTCATAATGGTAGCTTGCTGCTTCAAAGAACCGCTCGTACTACGACTCCTTCCACCTTCACGGTTACATGTAAACACAACATATCTCACAATTCCATCATCATCCTTTTGCGAATTTCTTTTTCTAATTGAAAATCCTACGTCGTACGCACATCGTTTGTAAAAATTATATATTTCCTTTTCATCGTTGAACTTCATACCCACCTCGGGCACACCCATCTACTCTTACAATTCCATCATCCACGAAGTTCACATTGTCTAAAATGTTATCATTTTCGGACACTAATAGAATATCGTCATCCACCTCCTCCAAAATTTCCTTGCCTACATTGAAAAAATGAATCGCATGGTTAAACTTTCCCCTCTTTCTCCAAGTTTAGTGAAACAAAAAATTCTTTCATCACTTGGCATTTAACAGAATACGCAATAAACGAAAAATTATCTCGACCCATTTCAGCTTTCCCCAAGTTCAGTTCAATAGATTTAAGCTTTCCCCTAATCGTGTTAAATGCGATTAATGAAACAATTTCACAAAAAAAAAAAAAAAAAAAAAAAATCCCCAAAAAATTAGGGTTCAGTATTTAAGCTCCCCCATATTTCAAGTAATTTTAGTTTAACAGTAACAAGTGGGTATATTTCACAAGAAATTGATGAAGGGAAATACCTTTTTCCACCATCTATGAATAGGTGAAGACGAAAACTACTTGAAATCGAAAATGGTGATGACGGCGACTGCTTGAAGTCGGAACCGGTGAAGAAGGCAACTGCTTGAAGTCGGAACCGGTGTAGACGGCGACATAATTAGTTCATAGATTTCAATTTTTGGTGTCGAGAAGAAATTTGCGGGCTACCTCACGTTTTCCTCCCTCAATTACCCGGCCCAATAACGCAAGTGGCTGGATTTCAAATTTTTTAATTTAAAATGCACATTTCCACGTCACAGTGTGAAGAAGCAGGTAAAGTCAAAGGTACAAGTAGCATTTTTCCTCATATTAATATGTAGTGGTGCTTTTGAATCCAAATCCCAACACTAACACCTTACATCCATTATCCCTTACATATAAGCAAAAAGCAACAATAAAATAAATGTCCAAAATGAGAGATTGAATATCAAGTTTGACAATGTTCATCTTA
Organism: Fraxinus ornus; assembly: GCA_903798235.1. Taxonomy (NCBI): domain Eukaryota; kingdom Viridiplantae; phylum Streptophyta; class Magnoliopsida; order Lamiales; family Oleaceae; genus Fraxinus; species Fraxinus ornus. The sequence continues at coordinate 26,349 of CAIGRF010001026.1, read as the reverse complement.
TGAGCTAGAAAAGGAAATAATTAACCATGGAGGGTCATGATATAATCAATTTAAAGGTTTAAGATAATTAGATTGACTATGCGCACATATTATTCGAGTATCACATAACGAAAACAATTATTTTGGTTGCACGAATTAGAAGTTTTTTTATGAATTGTTTGAACAGTTTCAAAACTTAAGGTGAATACAACAAACTATCTAATGAATTATTTTTTTTATTTTTAATTTACTCAGTGTGTTTGAATAGATAACCTTGCTCGAGATGAACAACAACTTAATTTTGAGAGTAATGACTATATGATGCTTTCTTACTATACATACTCTTTCAATCAAAAGATCGAGATTTAACAACGTGATGTGAAAAGCATCAGAAACAAGGGACTCCATGGATGGCTAGCAACTAAAGACGATTACAGGTCCATAATTGTTTGTAACTTGAGTATGGACAAAGAGGTTGTTTGTGACAACAAATATGAAACAAGATGTTATCAATAATGTATGAGTGCTGAATACTTTAAGCATGCTTGGCCCTCCTTTTTTAAAACTTATTTTTCTATCAAATTCATTTTCAACTATTCTTTTTATGGAATCCACAACTTTTATCAACTTTCCAATCATAAATGTCACCAACTTTATAAAAATGTATTGAAAATGAAGGCGAACTCATTTATAAGGCCAAGGACATTATGAAGATAAAACAAGAACTTTAGACAATCTTCGAGGTAACAAAGAGTGTGATTAATTATATAATCAATATTTCGTTACTTTGGGAATTAAAATGAACTAATTAATGAAATATTTTCATAACATGGAATCCATCACCTATTTTATAGGAACATCATTTGCTCAAGTATGTAGAGCAATTTAATCTAAAGTTCACGAGTTTAACAATAAAAGCAAAAAACAACAATAGAATAAATGTCCCTAATGAGAGATTGGATATCAAGTTTGACAATGTTCATCTTATGAGCTAGAAAAGGAAATAATTAACCATGGAGGGTCATGATATAATCAATTCAAAGGTTTAAGATAATTAGATTGACTATGCACACATATCTTTCAAGTATCACATAAGTAAAACAATTATTTTGATTGCACGAATTAGACGTTTTTTTTTTATGAATCGTTTGAACAGTTTCAAAACTTAAGGTGAATACAACAAACTATCTAATGAACTATTTTTTTATTTTTAATTTACTCAGTGCGTTTGAGTAGATAATCTTGCTCGAGATGAACAACAATTTAAATTTAGGAGTACTGACTATATGATGCTTTCTTACTATACATGTGTGTTTGATGGATATTATTGAGAAAATAATGTATTTTAAATAGTGATATAATGAGAAATATGTGGTTAAGGGAAATTTATTGATGAGATGAAAAATATTATTTTCTTGAAGAATGCAAGATTTAAAATAAGTTTAGAAAAAAATGTGTGTCAAACAGGGTATGTCTTTCAATCAAAAGATGGAGATTTAGCAACGGGATGTGAAAAGCATCAGAAACAAGGGATTCTATGGATGGCTAGCAACTAAAGACGATTACAGGTCCGTAAATGGTTGTAACTTGAGTATGAACAAAGGGGTTATTTGTGAACAACAAATATGAAACAAGATGTTATCAATAGTATATTAGTAATGAATATTTTAAGCATGCTTGGCACTCATTTCTTAAAACTTATTTTTCTATCAAATTCATTTTCAACTATTCATTTTATGGAATTCACAACTTTCATCAACTTTTCAATCATAAATGTCATCCACTTTATAAAAATGTATTGAAAATGAAGGCGAACTCATTTATAAGGCCGAGGACATTATGTAGATAAAACAAGAGCTTTAGACAATCAAAGATGTTGTACAAGAATTCTATGACTCATTCAACAATTAGAACACGAGTTAAATCACTAAACTTTTACCTTTGTCACGTTTTACTCACTAAATTTAAAAATGATTTCAAGTGGTCACGAACTTTAACACATTGTACTACATCACTCACTAACCATGTTTCATTAGTCATTAAACTTTAAAAATGATTTCGAGTGGTTACTGAAATTTAAAATGTTGCACTATATCACTCACTGAACTTATATTTTCGTCACGCTTTATTCATTGAACTTTAAAATACTTTTAAATAATCACTAAACTTTACTCACTGAATCAACTGTTCAAAAACTAAAATATTTGAAGTATAATATACCATACATGAAGACGATGTCATTCTTTTCCCTTAAATTTCCTTGTGACAACTCTAAAAATTATATTTTGTTAGTTTTGATTAATATTATTGACTCTAAATCGAAAATTTCG
>CAIGRF010001023.1:46494-66022 GCA_903798235.1 Fraxinus ornus | reverse complement strand
AACTCAACCATGCCCTATTTGAGAAAGTTAATTCCTTAGACCGAGAGAAAGAGAGACTAGCTGGTGAGCTTAAGGACGCAAACAATTCCCTGAGTGAGTTAAGATGTACCAATGAGAGGTTAGAAGAGAAAGTTAAGACCCTTACGAACGATTTAGAAAAATCTAATTCTCGACTTGAGGCTTTCTCCAGTGGGACTAAGAAGTTTGATAGTCTCTTAGGTATGAACAAGCCTGCAGGTGATTGACGAGGTCTAGGTTATGTTAAGAACAATTCCAATGCTAGTACCTCTAAGACTTCCTTCGTTCCTACTTCTACTCAGCCACACATTGCTATGAATCCTGATCCTAGAGCTGAGCGTGTCATAGGACAGAGGACACCTAGGTCTCTTAAGAACACTGCACTTCAAATCCATTTTCAACAATCGTATATGTCTGGGCCTAGATTTGTACCCACCTGCCATCACTGTGGTGCCTTGGGTCACATTAGGTCGAGGTGTCGTATGCATGTGCGCAGGGAGAGAAATTAGGATATTCCTAGTCAGGTTAATTTCTTTCCAATCAAGTATTTCAACTGTCTGAGATGATCTCAATTGACTAGGGCTACATCCACTTCTAGGGAGGCATGGGTCAAGAACATCGACCTTGATCGTATGACAATTACTGGTGCTTATGTACTACACTGATCTCATTTGTGGTTGTCTGCATGCATTGTCCATTACATTGGTGCATTTTGCATCCATTTTACACTTTGCATGCGTATATTTGTTTTCGAGCTTTACTTTGCTAGTAAATATTTTTTTGTATTCATCTTGTGTTTTTTTTTTTTTGTTGTGTGAGCTTTCCCTTTGAAAGAGAAAAATTCAAAAACATTGGGAAAAGTTTAAAACAAAAAAAAAAATATTATTAGTTTTGTTTGGTTGTTTTATGGACTACTGCATCATGTGTGTGAAACTTGACAATGCTTGTTGAGGATGAATATACATTTATCTGATGAATAGTCCGTACTCCATCACATGATTGTTGTTTTCTCTGGAGTATTTCGTATATGTCCAATCATGTATTCTTTGCACAAAAAAACTACGACCTTGTAAATAGGTCTTGACCACATGTGTGAGACTTGGGATGGTCGTCATTTGTTGATGGGGTGACTCTGAGCTTGGATTGACTAATTGTGTTATACCTAATCTCATGCATATACCCCCTATTGATTTAAAAATATAATAATAATAATAATATTGATGTATGCTCATTACCTTAATGTTCTACTTCGAGGCTATTTGATTCGAGCAATTAAGCCTGCGGGGTATCTCTATACCTGGTGCCCATGGTCAACTGATTTGGGTTAATCGATCCAAAGCTCGCTACAGGGGTCAACTTAGTTGCTTAGTGAATTAGAACCTGCACTTAAGATGTAAAATAAGGTGAGTCGAATAAAATATTGGTACAAAAATATGGTTATATTTAGGGGGAGAAAAAGAAAAGTTTGTATCATGCCCAACGAGCTTTTTGTATAGGTCATAATGTGCTTAAAAGTTTGACTTCCATAAGTAGAGAATAGATCTATTGGCAGTGATTCTTGGCGTATCCCTTCTCACAAAATTAAGGTTTGAAGTCTGATTTACTTGGAATTAGTGACACATTACACACGTGAGTCACATATACAACTTACTCCGGTTAANATTACACACGTGAGTCACATATACAACTTACTCCGGTTAAACCTGATCTATGTGTGTGGGGCACCACTTATGTTCTTAAATTCTGCATATTTATGTTCAACTGTATTTTTTCGTTGATCAACATGTTGAAGTGCGTGCCATATGTTTATTTAAAAGCAAAAAAAAATTCGAGTGGTACTAGAACAGAAAGTTTTGAAAAATGTGCTATATTTGCCATTTTTAGAAACCTGTGCCTGAAATTGAAGTTTTTAAGATGTTGGTATTTTTGATATTTGAGCTTTCGCTCGATTTACGCTTGAATGCCGCTAGAGAGAAACTTTCAGATTTACTTCGCTCGAGCCATCGCTCGAGCGATAGTCGCTTATAAGGCACAATCCCAGTTCATTTTTCACTTATTTTTTTCCCATCTCTTTCTCAAAATTTGACCTTCCTCCATCAAATTTTTGCAATTTCCCACACTCCAAGGCGTGGGCAACGAGTTTGGCTTTCATTAACATCATTTTCTTCACTCAATTCAAAAATCTCAAAAGTACATTGATCAAACCCTTGTTTTTGACATAATTGAGACTTTTTTGGTTTTCTTTGCTATTTGCCCTTACTTTTCACATGAATTTATGGATTTTGAGTATGTTAATATTGTGAGAATGCAATTGTTTTAATGTGATTCAAATTTTGCATGATTTTGGTGATTTTACCCATTTTCTTGAATGTGAAATACATGTTCTTGTCCTCTTGCTTCTATTGGTCGATTTTGTTAAGTCTTGAGATGTGTTTTAATGCTAAGATTGTTATTCTTCATTGTGTGTTGATGCAATCACATGTCAATTTGGAGTTGATTGGCATTGAATTTTGGTTTAGGTGCCGTGTCACTCATTTTGCACCTCCGTCTAGACAACACTGCATCTCCGTCTAGACATCACTGCACCTCCGTCCTGCAGTCACTGCACAATGCCCATGCACTCTCCTATTTGACTCATTTGCTTTGTTTTACAAGCATGTGGCATATGTTTGCCCTATTTTACATTTCATGAATTGATTTGTATTGATTTACGTGTCTTGATACAGTTTTGTATCATTTTGCCTGTTTGCTTCACTTGCACATCATGTTCACGGATCGTTATGCATCAGACTGCATGGCCGCTCATGTGGTCTACATTTTCTTTTATCGCATCTCTTAACATGTTTGTTCTGCAATCATGATCCAAATGCCGCCAAAGAGAGCTCGGACCACTACACAGCAGACTAGTATATCTCTCTCCTACAATCGGGTGCGTTTTGTTTCTTCCACTACTTTTGAGGTGTTTACTTCTTAGTTCTCACATCGTCCTATCCTCGTACAGCGTGAGGTTATTTTAGTTGATTTATCCCCCGATATTGCTGCCATTTTCATTTCTTAAGGTGGCAGTCTTTGTTGACTGGGTTGGTTCCCCCTCATAGTCTGTTGGTTTGGGAGTTCTTCGCGAACATCCATGAGGTTTACAATACCTCCTTTAGAGTCTATATTAGAGGTCGTACTCTTAGGCTTTCTCCTGATATTTTGGCCAAGTCTCTTCATATTCCTCGGGTTCCTCACCCGATCTTTCCTTATCTTTCTGCTGAGACTGGACCTTCTGATACTGTGGTTTATTCTACTCTGTTTGATACCCCATTGGCAGGAGGTTTGACTGCATTCCACACTGGATCGCTCCCGATCGAACGACATGTACTGTTGTGCATTGTGTGCACAAACCTGTGGCCGGTCGTACACACTTCTTCTTTACCATCTAATAGGGCTCGATTTTTATACGCCCTAGTTCATGGTGACTCAATTGATCTTCATACTTTCCTGTGCCAGCATATTCTTCGTACTTTCAGAGTCCCTGGCGTAGGATAGGTCTTCTTTATGTTTTCCTTATACATCGGTTGGTCACCGTCCTTGGTGTTGTTTTTCCCGAGGGTTCATCTTGTCGGATTGGTCGACCGATCGGTCATACCACTATTTTCCAGAGTTGATCACATGCTACTTCATCTTCTACTCAGGCTGCGCCTACTGGTCCTGTAGTACTAGCTGACCTTTTTGGTGATCTTCTCTCTGCTGTTCCGTCTTCCATTATTCCTTGTGAGGCTCCGTCCACTTCTGACGTTCCTCTTTCTACGTCTTCTTCCGTCCATCCTATTTCTTCGACTATTGATCCCATGGCCGTGTTGATGGGCTAGATGTCTACTATGATCAGCTAGCTGGCTTGGCTACTTTCAGAGGTAACTCAGATAAGGGCAGAGGTCATTGCCTTGCATGGGGAGGTTGTGGATGTTCAGCGTCGTTTGCGCTGGATGCATGTGCACTAGGACTATGAGAGTGATGATCCTGATGCCTCTGGTGAGGATGATGCTCCCGCGACATAGTATAAGGATCTTCACTGTAGATTTTGCACACTTTGACGATTGACTAGACATTAGGCTTCTTTATAATGTATTGTCCATGTTTTTTTTAAACAAGTTGTATAGTTCATTTATATGTAAAATCTATTATTTTTTGCTTGATCTGTCTGTTCTTGGCATCCATTTGTGTATTGTTGTGTGATTTTGCTCCGTCCCTTCGACATTTGTGACAAAATGGGGAGATGATTTTATAGTAAGGGGGAGATCTAATCATACACATTTATCTGTTAAGAACATATTGATACATATGTCTTTAGGGGGTTGTTGGGGGTGAGACATAGATACTGTATAGACATATTATGCTTTACACTTCTTGGTTATCTTTTGCATATGTCTTTGTCTTTAGGGGTCGTTGGGGTGAGACATAAATACATTTTTGACATTTGACTCAGATATACATTTGCATTGATTATTGTTATGTCATATATCTGAAGGGTCGTAGGGGTGAGACATAAATACATTTTCTACTACGTTATCACTTATATTTTGCAGTAGTAGCATTACAGTTGCATTACATATCATGCACTGAGGAGGAGCATGCACATTGAAAATTGTGTTGCATTTCATGCATGGCTGTTTGAGTTTTCTTGATGTTTTGTGGTATTAATGTGGTTATAGTATTTTAGTTAACATTAATACTGCATTTCAAACTAGCCTGCTTGTTTCACTGATAATGCTTCTAAGTACTTTATTACTTATTTCCTGCATCACGTGCTTTTACACTGGGTTGTGAGTTTTTGATTTCAGGATACATGTTTAACAACGTGGAAGCTCATTTAGTTAGTTTTGTTGAACTTGGGTTGTTCTGATAGGTTGTTGTTTGTTTTGTATTGTGTTTTGTCATGGAATGCTGTGAACAAATTGACCAACTTGAACATTTATAAAAGTTCAGAGACTGAATTGTAAAGTTTCATAGTAGTAGGTTAGCTTAGGGTTCGGGGTTCCATGTTTGGGACAAGAAGGATTCACGTCGGTTTTTCGCTAGCTGTTCGTCGAAGTGCTGCTCGAGCGGATGGAACAGAGACTACCTCACTTAACCTTTGCCCCATTGTCACTTCGAGCAACAGACCCTCCGCTCGAACGAAGGTGCCTTATCGCTCGAGCGACCTATTTTACGGCTAGACCTAATTTCTATTCCCGAGATTTTTACTTGGCCCATACAATCTATTTCGTCCAACATATAAATTCTTGGCGCCGCATTTTCTGCTGTGAGGAGGTTGAATATATTACATTCTTGAGAGAATTCATGCTTCATTATATTCAAAGTTCAATCCTTCCTTTGTTTATACGCCAAACCTTGTGAAAACATCAAAGAGCCAAATCAAACACTGGATTGTATTCTTCACTTGGATCTACTGCTAGATTGTGTCGTCAATTGTGCTGCATTGAAGATCAAGGAAGAACTAAAGAATAGAGAGTTCTTTGGGAAAGATCGATAAGAGATAAACCGCGTAAAGAGTCAGGATTGGAGTTCGTGTGCTCATTCCAGGATGACTGNTTTTTCTAAGTTGGGTTTCTCAGTGAACAATTTTGTGTTGTTTAACGATTTATTTAATTGTTTTGATATTGTTTCTGTATTCAAATATATGCTTAATTGGATTGTTTGACTAATCACCTAAACATAATTAACTTGTGACATGTTGCTAGTTAATTAGTTTTGATTATTCTGCATTTACAACTATTCATCCCCCCTCTAGGTGTAGTTGGGTCAAATCTCGCGTTTCTCAAATGTGAAGGCTGAAGTTATTCAGTAGTACTCCATGTGCTGAAGAATATTAGATATCTCTATCATTCAACTGTAATTTGTAGAACTATCTGAATTAGCAATACCATTTTCTATTTTTCTTTTTATCCGAGAGTAGTTTTTGGTTGTCATGGACGAGAAGAGGATATTTGCTAGTAACTTGGGTGTCCATTAGAGCAAACATTCTGAAATCCACTATACCATAGAAAAACAAATTGATTGTTTGGTTTATGAGACTAGTCCAATTTGCATTTCGCTGCTGCTGGATTTGTTAACCACCGCTAGTTGACATTATGGAGCATGTTTGGTTAGCTTTTAAGCTTGCTTATTTTACTTTTTCTCTCCTTATAAATAAGTTTATAAGCCCACCCAAACATGTTGTCCACAAAGATGGAAACCTTTACGAGGATATGTTGTTGAGAAATACTTTTGCCATCTTTTTTAAACCTATCTACTTGGCATTGTCCTGTTATTTGTTTTTTAATGCATCTAAGAATTATGAGTGCTGTATTGGACCTACCCCTAAAGAAAATATGTTTTGTACTTGTGTCTTTCATTTCTCAAAGACAAATCAGCCAGAGTTTGCAGGACATCAAAGGCATCTTCATCTACAAAGATCAACATATAACAACAGCATGCTGCTTGAAGTTAGTGTCAACTAGTATAGTATATAAAAAGTTCTTTCCATAAACAAACATATGTCACAAGAAAAGGAAATAAATGTCTAACAATGAATAAAGGTTATTTTACAATGCAGCAACCTCAATAATGATGGAGCTGTCCACATTATTTAAAAGCAAAAAAGGCCTCTATCCTAAGAGATAGTGTATTGAATCTCTTGGGCAACATGATCTCAATTGACAAAGGAATGTGGTGCAGTAGTTTCCAATCTCCGCCCACACCCCGACATTCGACAATGAACAAAGTTTCTTATCACTAATCAAATTGTATAGGAACTCTTATAATGTTTACTTCTGTTTCATAATTAGGCTGAAATACTTATGCAAGCAAATGTAGGGAAAAAACAAAGGAGAAAACAGAGTGAAGTTAGGGCTATAATAATTTAAATTCAATATAAGAAACAAGAAATTTTGGTCAACATGCTTCCACAACAGGCTAGAATATTAATTCCTATTTCAGCCACACGATCTATTATTGGCAAATGCAAAATGACAAATACATCTAAAGAATAATAGGTCGACATCTCCAAAAAGAAAGAAATCTCTCTTGCACCCAGCTACACAATCATACAAGAAGATGATTCAGAGAACAAAAAGCGATTTGAAACATGAAATAACAAGAATTCATAAAGACTTGGTGTACCTCTCCCGAAAAGAACCTTTTTGCTTTTCTTTCTCTGAACCATGGAGGACCTTAAAATTTTGGGTTCTGTGACCTCAATGTCACCTCTAATTGTGCCAATCCTTTGACCTTCTTCCGTCCTACTACATTCTTCCTTGATGTCATTCAAATGGTTCTCACTATTGTAATCTACTTCAACCTTTGCGGATTCAAATTTTCTCCCTTTCTGTTTTGCTTTATGAGGACTTCCAGATTCTGTCCTATGAGATTCAAACCTAGTCAACTCTCCAGTGTCAGCTTCCACACTTCCTTCTATATCTTCTTCATCCATAGCCAAGAGCTTCGCATTGGCCATTTCAGGTACCAAATCCTATAACCTACAACAGGTCCATAAATTGTACAAAGAAATGTGGTCTATTTTATAAGGTCAAAACCATTACCTTTCTTTGAGTGTTCCTAAAAGTTGAAGACATAGTACTCTCAACCCTTCTATTTGGTGTTCAAGAAACTTGGGGAAAACAACTTCTTTGTGAAGCCTCAGCCAAAGCTATGGCTATTTCATGAGCAACTTCTTCATCATTAGCATTAGCCTTTAACTTTAAACCTTGCCTGGTGGAGAAAAATATGTTTCTGTATTGATATTTTCATATGAAAATGAAATGGGGAACCTTGGTGTCCTTTTTCCAACAGGACGAGGTTGGCTTCCTGAAACAAACTCCAGAGGAAAAATATCAGAGTTACATCTGAGTGACTCTTATTACGGCAGATAAAAAAGAAAAACTATCTATGAACTCTCTCAACTTGAGACATCAGTTGTTGTGTTAATGTCATTTGAGACCAAAATGCAACAATGACGGTTGACAATGTGAGTTATGCTATGGCCTAGCTGGGATTATTTTATAAAATAAAAACAAAGAGCAAGGATTATCCTTATAGCATATAGGGATTGGCTATTCAGAAAAATATTTGAATGTTCATAAAAGGGAACGATCCCATATGTTTAAAGACTTGAATTTTCATCGTGCCTGCATTGGCATCTAGGAAGTTTAAATATAAATCATTAAACGAATAGGGTAGAGAAAGAAGAAGCCAATTAAGGGTCAACTGAAAAAAAAGAAGCTTCTTGTGTGCTATCACCAGTTTGTTAATGAATATCCGGTGGTACAGATGCATGTTTGTCTTTACACCTGAATGGGGTTGGATGCGAGCAAGGGAGCAACAGAGGGAGAGAGCATGTTGATATATGAATTAATAGCAAGTTAGTTTAGTAAATTCCATTGGTAGCTAGGATGACACGACCGTCCTGAATAACTCTAATGGACCCGACAAGTGGTATCAGAGCCAAGCCCAGACTTAGCCATGTGGATGAATTCCTCGGAATGCTGAATGAAGGTGGTGAGCCTCGGTTTCCTTGCGATAGGATTCGTGGATGAGCTCTATTGGATAGGCTGTGTGCTCCAGATGCTTCACGTACGTGTCCTAACCCCAACACGGTGAAGAGGAGTTGACCTGAATAGAGCAAGCTCTTGAGTTAGGTAGTGCTATAGGAATGCTTCACGAACGTGTTATGACCCCAACACGGTGAAGAGGAGAATGGAGAGTCCTAGTTGGTAGAGAGTGGACGGATGGATGATCGTTTGAAGGGAGGCTTGGTGGTCCTTTGTTCGAGGGAAGGATTGTTGGAAGTGCGCCCAAAGTCCCACATTCGTTAGAAATATGAAAAATTATGGGTTTATAAGCATGGACAATATCTCCATTGGTATGAGACCTTTTGGGGTAAAGTCCAAAAGCAAATCTATGAGGGTTTAGGCCCAAAGTGGACAATATCATACAATTGTGGAGATATGCGGTGTCCATAAACTCAACAAGTGGAAATATATTTTTCCTTCTTTGCACGTATTTGGAAAAATATTATTTCCTTTATTTCACGTGATTTGTTTTTATCTTGTTTCCATCTTGGGTTTGGACACCTTCCCTATAAATAATAAACTCTTTATTCCTATTTTTAAGTAAGAAGCCATTATTGATGAATTCTTGTAATTTTCTCTCCATTGTTATTGAATAAAACATCGTTTCCTCTGCCAATTTCTCTTCTCCTTTTTTACTTTAATCTTGTTCTTTTTCTTGTGATCTTTGTTATTTCAATTCGTCATTAATCTCAATTCCTGTGTTCAAGGCGATTTTCCCAACAAGTGGTATTAGAGCCCAGGCTGCAGGTTCTTCGTGATTTGATTGAGATTTTTTTAGATGACTTCATTGAAATATGATATTCTGCTGCTGGATCGCAATACAAGGTTTTCGCTATGGCAAGTAAAGATGAGGGCTATGTTGGCGCAGTGAATTTGGACGATGCTCTGCCAAGTTTTGATAAAATGACAGCAAATTGGACAACGGAGGAGAAACAGCGAAAAGACAGAAAGGATTTAGCGCAGATTCATCTTCATCTCTCCAATAATATTCTATAGGATGTCTTGAAGGAGTAAACGATGACTGCTTTATGGTTGAAACTAGAGTAGTTGTGCACGACCAAGAGTCTCACGAGCAAACTGCATCTAAAGGAAAGGCTGTATTCCCATCGTATGGCAGAAGGAGGATCACTGGAAAACCACCTGGCTGTGTTCAAGGAAATTGTTACAGATCTGGAAACATTGGAGGTAAAATATGATGAGGAGGATTTGGCCTTGATCTTGTTATGTTCTCTACCCGCTTCTTAGTCGTCGTTTCAGGACACGATCTTGTACAGTCATGACACGTTGACCATTGAAGACGCTTACGATACTTTATTCTCAAAGGAGAAGATGAAGCATATGGTTGGAGCTACTACATCAAGGAATGATGACGTTCTGGTTTCTCATGGTGATCGACGGAGGGATAGGCCTAAAGGGAACTTCAGCAATGTGTATTGCTTCTACTACAAGAAGAAAGGGCATGTCAAGAAGGATTGCGACAAGTTGTAGGCTAAAGGTAATTTCATTGCAAATAATAGGGGGTAATCTTCTAATTCGGATGATGCTAGCTTTATTGAGTATTTATCTGATGGCAATGATGTGATGGTGACCGTGGTATCTGATGTGGAGTCCAAGCCGACGAGGAGTGGGTTCTTGATTCAGCATGTTCTTACAATATGTGTCCTAATCGGGACTTGTTTCAAACATATGAGGCGGTGAAGCAACGTGGAGTTATCATTCGGTCGGGTCAGATTGAGGTTACAGGATGGGATAATCATAACACTTGATCAGGTTCGTTATGTTCCGACTTAAAAAGGAATCTTATCTCGCTAAGTACCCTAGATACAAAGGGGTATAAATTCTCTAGTGGAGGTGGAGCATTGAAGGTCCGAAAGAGTGCTTGGGTTGTACTGGAGGGACGGATGAAGTTTTAGTTGTACATCTTGCAGGGGAGCGCGTAACCAGTTAAGAGACATTTGGACAAGTTCAGTACTGTGGTGGAAATTCAATTTGGTACAGTACCTCTTGTGATAGGCTCTGGGTCAGTTCAGAACATTGCTCAGGAGAGTGTTGGTGATCTCGCTTTGCCACCAAGTACAACGGATTCACTGTGTTCACACACTAGTGTTGGACTCATGGAGTATAGGTATAGTGTTGGAGATGTCTGTAATGCATTTGGGATCGCTGAAGGTGACATTTCTAATAAAGGGCCTTCTGATCATGCATCAGGAATGGATTTTGTTACAGTGAGTGCTTCGACCCTGTTTGGTCAATAATCAATTCCTTGTTGTAATTTTGGGAATCCAGGTTTAGGGTTCGGGTGTCACTTGTGGATGTCGAGCAGAGGAAGATGTTTTTTGTGTGATGGAGAGTTTTGGTTACTGTTTGAGGAGACTGTTCATTTCGATGCAGACGGAGTCATTTCTCAGGTGGAGAAATTTTAAAGTTGTGTTCGTTGCACCGATATTTGGGTCAAGGTGGATATTGTTGGATTTGCCCACATAAGGTTGGAATTTTTGGGAATATATTTTTCCTTCTTTGCACGTATTTGGAAAAATATTATTTCCTTTATTTCACGTGATTTTTTTTATCTTCTTTCTATCTTGGGTTTGGACACCTTCCCTATAAATAGTAGACTCTTTATTCAGTTTGTTAAGTAAGAAGCTATTATTGCTGAATTCTTGTAATTTTCTCTTCATTGTTATTAATAAAACATCGTTTCCTCTGCCAATTTTTCTTCTCCTTCTTTACTTTAATCTTGTTCTTTTTCTTGTGATCTTCGTTATTTCAATTCATCATTAATCTCAATTCCTGCGTTTGAGGCGATTTTCCCAACACTAAGTGCCGGTCCCACCATCAAGGCAACCATGACCTGCTTGATAGAACATATTCTTATAAAAGTTTTGACTGGGTTTCCCTTGTAGTATGGACTAAAACTAGCTAAACAATAATTTGTTTCCTCAAACCAGAACATATAATTTAAAACAGGGTACACCAGCCCCGCAAAACTCAAGCTATTCAAAATAGAATGTTGGAAAATTGATATTTCCTATACTTTACAACCAACAGTTCCCAAATGTACTAAAGATATCAAATATACAGTGAGTTCATAATAAAATTTTCGGACAAAAAGCTACATGTACTCCAAAACAAATATGAACTAAATAAACAAACAAAATGAGGCATACAGCTAATGACAATGTGTGTGACTCAAATCGGTGAATCGATAGGCTTCAATGCTGCTCAACTTAGCAACTCTCTGTTAAGGAAAGAGGTAATAAAATATATGAGTTTGCAACTCAGTGAGTGGATAGTTCGCAGATATTACATATTACTGAAAACAATCAAATGTACTTTCTTACTGCCTTAAGATATCTAATTCTTTTAGAACTGAAACATACTAAAATCATAAACTTTTTACTCTGAATGACCAACCGTAAAATATGTCGAGTGTAGGAAATCTGTATCGACAACAATATGAGTAAAGACGTTATTTCTGTAAGTTAAAATCGTATAAAATCATAATGTTGGTGCTAAATCATAAATTAGGCTCAAGCTGATATCTAAAAATGATAATAATTGATACAACACATTGAGTAAGTACACTAGTCAAATTCAGTAAGCTAAAACCATAATCTGAAATCCATAAGCTGAACTGTAAGTTGGGACTTGTAAGCTGAAAGCTAATAATCCACTATATACTAGATAATCATATTAAATTAATCAGTGAGCTAAACTGTAAACTGGAAAATGTAAGCTGAAAGCTAATAATCCATTATATACTCGATAATCACGTCAAAATATACCCCATGTAATCATTTGCTGATGATCTGAAAGCTATAGTCATATGCACATAAACTGCTGACCAACACTTTCGTACACGGTCGTAGCCCCTCCGTGCACAAAGTGGAAATAACATAATCATCTTTATACACGGCTGTAGCCCCTTAGTACATAATATGTACCATTACACACGGCCGTAGCCCCTCAGTGGATAAGGGTTACCTTTATACATGGCTTTAGCCCCTCAGTGTATAGAGTGGAACTAACATAATTATCCTTATACACGGCTGTACCCCCTTAATGCATAATAGGTACCCTTACACACGACCGTAGCCCTTCAGTGGATAAGAGTTACCTTTACACACGACTGTAGCCCCTCAGTGTATAGGAGTCAAATACACAACTCTAGTACACAGCCGTAGCCCCTCAGTGATCTAGAGTAAGATAATTACATCGGGGTATTTTCTGATGACATCAACATAATCATTCTCATTTACCAACTTCTCGAGAGTAAGACATTTCATGTAACTAATATGCTTCCCTAAAAATTGGGAATCATTTAAACAATCATATTAAATAAACATGATTATAAGTTTGTAAATTAAAAATCTTATTTTTGGAAAAGTAAGTTTTCCTGTTACCCAAAACAAGCTATAGTCTAAGACGATTGGTAAGCTTCCCAATCTCTCCATCAACTACCTAAAATACCATACAAGATAACTATTTCAACCATTATCAAGTCAAGAAACCTCCAATATGAAATGCTATAATGCTTCAACTAAATTTCTTGATACTTGAATAAATGTCTCAAATTATTCCTTTAATCAAGTAGGACCAATTACACTTTCTAGTCTATTTACTAATAACCCATCCATCAACATAGGATTATTCTACTTTATCATAATGTGCGCCATAAGTTTTGATCGAATTGCCACATGGCGGCCCCCTATTGGCGCCCCCAATAGGGGGCCACCATGTGGCGATTCGGTCAAAAATTTGGTAACCCATTATGTTACCATAGCAAAGTCCATTAACATAACCGTCAATCTAACCATAAATGCAAATATCCACTTCAATTTAGTGAAACTAGAACCAACACCTCAACCCGTTTAATATACATATTGTTCCACAAAATCATGCTTTCTTGTAAGTATTTCATCAACACTATCATCCTAACTAACAATACTTATTCAAGCAACCAATAAAAAATCTAGGGTTTGCCAAAAAAAAAAAAAAAAAAAAGCATTTCTTACCTTAATCTGAGTGGGAACTAAAGAATCGACGAGCTCCAATTATTCTTATATCTAAAAAATTTGAAAATTTTATCACAACTTAAAACTTTATAAATTAACATAATATATCTTTGCCTCTTGAAGAAAAATAACAAGATTGACAATGAAAGTCAAACTTAAATTACCTACTTACTCTTCTTCTTCTTCTCTTTCCCTTTCTTTCCCACTTTCTTTCTTCCTTTCCTCGGTTTCTCTATTCTCTTCATGTGTGTGTAATTGTGGGATGAGAAAATGGTTTGGGAAAAGTCCTGATGGTGTGCCTTTGCAAGAAATCCCTCAAATTTCAATGTAGTATAAGTAAGTCCCTAACTTTAAATTCTAATCCGTCTTAACCCTCCATTATTGCAATTTTTTTAAAAAAAAAATAGTCCCAATCACTTTAAATGATTTTCATATTAAACCCTCAATTATCTTAAATATATATTAAGCCCCAAGAAAATAAATTATTTCAATTAAGTCCATAATTGACCTTGACTTTGACAATTCAACCCTTGACTTTTGACTAATAAAATATGGGTTGTCACATAGGAGGTTAGTTTAGACATTTTAATTCTCCTTTTCCTTATTTTGCCTATAAATACCAGATCTTCCATACTGGATTGTGAGTTGAAATAATAATCATTTTTTCCCACCTAAAGTTCTCTTCTCTCTTGAATTAATTTCCTGCAAATTTACATGGTATCAGAGCTTTGAAGCTTTGTTGTGATGGCGTCACGTGAATCATCTGTTAGAGATCTAATTGGTGAAGATGTAAATTCTATTACCAGTCGATTAATCACAGATCCAAGTAGTCCTTATTACCTCCACTATGGCGACAACACAGGTATACATCTCATATTTGTCGTGCTCACAGAGGAGAACTATAAAACGTGGAGTCACGCTGCTATCATGGCACTGAGTGTCAAAAACAAAGAAGGATTCATCGATGGTTCAATAGATAAACCGAATTCTGATGATCCGCTATGTAGGGCATGGAGAAGATGCAATCACGTGGTGTTTTCATGGATCATTAATTTAATCCCAAAGGAGCTTTATCCAAGTGTTATACACAAGGATTCGGCTAAATAGATATGGATTGAATTAAAGGATCGTTACAGCCAAGGCAATGGGCTTCGAATTTACGAATTGAAGAAGCAAATTGCTTTAATTTCACATGAGAATGGATCAGTCAATTCCTGTTTCAATAGATTCAAAGGACTTTGGGAAAAGTTAGATAATTACTGACCGAATATTAGTGGCATTGATTATAAGCAAGAGGATCGAGTTATGCAGTTCATTATGGGATTGGATATGAACATTATTCTGAAGTTAGAAGTCAAATTTTGTTGATGGATCCTCTGCCCTCACTAAATAAGGGTTTTGCACTTATTTTACAAGATGAAAGGCAAAATAAAGTTAGTACTAAGAAACAACAGAGTTTTGAGGCAGCTGCTTTTGCCAATAACTTGGTGCACACTTCAGATGGCAATCAGAGAAATGCTAGATTTAGTCAACTTCATAGAAAGGATAGGCCCATGTGCAGTTATTCTGGCATGCTTGGACACCTTAAGGGAAAGTGTTACAAGTCAATTGGATATTCTCCAGGTCATCGACTGGCTAAAGGAAGAACTGCTATGGTAAATGTTGTAGGACAAGCTTCTGCTGGTGTTCAATCTAATGTTTTGGACTCCCTTTTCAATATCATTATCACTCCAGATCAATGCCAGTAGCTCCTAGCTATGTTAGTACCACAGTTGAGAGTAATCATCCACTCGTCCTCGAACACATCCCCATTTATAACCTTAGGATGCCACATCTACTGAACATTCAATGCCAGATGCTTTTGCCTTCTTGGGTAATCATGTTTGTCCTAACACTCATAAAGATACAGCCAAATGGATAATGGATACATGAGCATCAGAACATATGGTGTGTTCTATTAGATACTTAACTGCTATATTCAATAATGTCAGAGTATTAGTGAGATTACCAAACGGTGACACTGTTGAGGCCACTCATACTGGGACAATAAAGTTGTCAATACTCTAGTTTTGATAGATGTTTTGGTGGTCCCTAGTTTTACATTCACTTTGATTTCTGCAAGCAAATTAACACTCATGCACAATTGATATTCTTACATGAATATTGTTTTGTCCAGGATCTTTTAACATGAAGGACGATTGGGGTGGACAAACTTGATGATGGACTGTATTCATTTCAGCATCCTACTCAACAAATTCAATCTGATCCTCAGCCTCTTGCTCAACTACTTCAATTTGATCCTCAGCATACTAAACTCCATCACAACAACTTTTCTACTTTTTCTCTTTCTAATTGTACATCTGATCTTTGTTTGTAATGTAATAAGGTAAGATATGTTACTTGTAATTCCATAAACAACTTCAATATGAGCACATACATTGATCCGTTGCATTATTGTTTGGGACATGTTCCTAACTCCAAGCTATCTATATTGCATAATCTAGTTCCAACTATCACGTTCAATAAAAACCTACATTACACCATATGTCCATTGGCCAAACAACATAGGTTACCCTTTCCAAGAAGTGAAACCAAAGCCTAAAAAATGTTTGACCTTATCCATTGTGATATATGGGGACCATATTCAGTTCCCTCATTGGATGGTTCTAAATATTTCTTAACCATTGTGGATGATCACACTTGAATGACTTGGACATATCTGTTAAGGAAAAAGTCTCAAACCAGATCTGTTATCCGATCTTTTTATCATATGGTTCAAACTTACTTTTAATGTAATCTGAAAACTCTTAAATCTGATAATGGAGCTGAATTCCACATGAGTGAATTTTACCATTCTAAGGGCATCATACACCAACTTAGTTGTGCAGAAATCCCTCAACAAAGCGGTGTGGTGGAAAGAAAACACCAGGACCTCCTAAATATTGGTAGAGCTATCAAATAGGACTCCTACTTCTATACTTGAAAGCAAAACTCCATATGAAATGCTCTGTTAGACACCTCCATGATATTCCCACCTTAAGGTTTTTGGAAGCCTCTGTTATTCTTCTAGCCTCAAAAGAAATCGCACCAAGTTTGATCCCAATGTTATACCTTGCATTTTCATTGGATATCCATAAGGTATGAAGGCATACAAACTCTACAATCTGTTTACCAACACTGTCTTTACTTCTAGAGATGTAACCTTTCATGAAAACATATTTCCATTCCAAGTTCCTTACCTCTTTGTCAAAGCCTGATGCTAGTCTAATACATAGTTCATCTTTGTTCCCAACATCAACTCATGATTTATCTCTTGACTAATCAGTTTCAAGTTCTGATATTAACTCTGTTTATACCATTGGCTCCTCTTATCTTATTTCATCATCCCATTTACCTGAAATACATACTCAAGCATCAAATCTAACTCCTCCAATACCAACTAGACATTCTATCAGACCTAAAAGAGCCCCTGCTTATCTCAAAGACTATTGTTGCAGTCTAGCATCTCTAGTGCCTGTTCCTCAATCGAAATCTATGACAAGAGGTCCATTGGCTGGTAAGCAATATCCCATTTCAGAATATCTGAATTATGGAAAGTTATTTTGCTTAGAGAAAATACTCATTGGCCTTATCAACCATTTATGGACAGTTAATCCACTTAATGCACATAAGAAGCCTGTGGCTTGTAAATGGATTTCTAAGGTTAAACTCCATTATGTTGGAATAGAGGAAAGGAAGAAAGCCAGACTTGTTGCCCAGGGACTCACATAACAAGCGAGACTTGATTATGAAGAAACCTTCTCTCCTATTGCCAAGCTTGTTTCAGTGAAGACACTGTTGGCAGTTGCTGCTCATAAGTGTTGGCACCTGCATCAATTGGACATCAATAATGCATTCCTCCATGGTGGACTTGATGAAGAGGTATATATGTTGATGCCCAAGGGTTATGAGCAGCAAGAGAAATGGTGAGCAACTTGTTTGCAAGTTGAATAAGTCCAATTATGGACTTAAACATGCGTCCAAACAACGGAACACCAAGTTAACTTTATACATTTTGTCACAAGACTTCAAGTAATAGAAGTCTGATTACTCATTATTCAACAAACAAGATAAAAGGTCCATTCACTTTCCTACTCATTTATGTCGATGATATAATCATAGGAGGTAATGACCTGATTTACATCGAGCATTTTAAGAAGGAATTGAACAAGCAATTCAAGTTGAAAGACATAGGAGTTCTGAAATACTTTCTGGGACTTGAAGTATCAAGAACAACCAATGGAATTTCCATAAATCAGAGGAAATATGCACCGGATGTTCTAACCGATGCAGGTTATTTGGGACCTAAACCTGCAAATTGTCCCTTACCACAGAACCTGAAGCTTAGTAAAAATGAAGGGGAAGCTGTTGAGGATGTGTGCATATCGAAGATTGGTGGGAAGAATCTTGCACTTAACCATAACCAGACCAGATTTGTGCTATACAGTACAAGTTCTTAGTCAATACCTTCAGTCACCAAGGAAACCTCACTTGGAAGCTGCTCAACATGTATTAAGATACTTAAAAGGCATACCAGCACGAGGATTACTTTTTGAAAGCAGGTCAGATTTAATTCTCAAAGGGTTTTGTGATGCTGATTGGTCTGCTTGTTCAGACACAAGGAGATCAGTTACTGGCTACTTTGTTTTCCTAGGGAATTCTTTGATATCATGGAAATCAAAGAAGCAACACACCGTCTCTAGATCCTCAGTTGAAGCAGAGTACCAGTCCATGGCTGCTGTTGTATATGAGCTCAGTTGGCTAAGGAAAATTCTTAATGACTTGGGTGTGAATCACAATCAAGAAGCCTTACTATTCTCTTACAGTCAATCTGCAATTCACATTGCTAGCAACCTAGTTTTCATGAGAGAACAAAGTATATAGAAATAGATTGTCATCTTGTACGAGACAACGTTCAAGTTGGAGAGGTGAAAAAGTTACATGTTGCTTCACAAGATCAATTGGCAGATTTGTTAACAAAGCCCTTAAAGGGATTTAGAGTTAAATACTTGTTAACCAAGATGGGAGTAATAAACATACATCTCCCATCTTGAGGGGGAGTGTTGATATATGGATTTAATAGCAGGTTAGTTCACTTAATTACATTGGTAGATAGGAGGTTAGTTTAGACATTTTAATTCTCCTTTACAGTATTTTGCCTATAAATACCGGATCTTCCATACCGGATTGTGAGTTGAAATAATAACCATTTTTTCCTGCCTAAAGCTCTCTTCTCTCTCAAATTCATTTCTAGCAAATTCACATAGCACATTATTGTGTACATGTCAGAGCTTGAATTATGGTTATATATATATATATATATATATATATATATATACACACACACACACACACACACACATTTTCTAAAAATGTATATATAAAAAATTGTTTACAAAATATATCTTGACCGTTGCCTTTGTAAAGATTGAGTTTTGTTTTTTGTTTACCCTTTTATACTATATTAAACCTAATGCCTTTTATACTATATTAAACCTAATGTATGTATATACAAAATGTATACACACACACACACACACACACACATTTTGTAAAATGTTAACATTTTTTGAAATATACATTTCCAAAACATTTTTATTTTTATTTAAAAAAAAAAAGATAAACCCTGCTTTATCCGAGTTTGGGACAAGTTACTTCAATTTCGAGTAGGCGGAGTTAAAAATTGTACACGAACAACTTGTTACGTGTACAATTTTTTTAAAAAATAGTATAAATGTATGAAAATTAAATTTTGTGATAATTATGGTGAAATTAAATATCACTTACTTGGTTGCAGGCAATTTCGGCATATTTATCTTGAATTCGATAACTAGCGTCTTCCCAATCTTTCACGCACATTAA
>CAIGRF010001023.1:20601-35156 GCA_903798235.1 Fraxinus ornus | reverse complement strand
GTAGTTGTCTATGCGGTCGCAAGGAATTAACACTATGCGACCGCATAGTGTTGCATTTTTCTCCGTCGGACAGCTTTCGGTATTTTGGTCATATCTTTCTCTTCCGATATCTGATTGTAGTTATTCAAGTTTTGCTGGAAATCTAACGCAAAGGGCTACAACTTTGATTCAGACATCATCTTCCAATTCGATCGTTTACTATGTTAAAAATGGGTCTTAATATAAGACTGAAAACAGATGCATAACTTTTTCGATTGAAAATTGATGTGTGATCATACTTTGACGATATTTCATCCCCTTGATGTCTCCTTTCATCCAATTGACTCCTAAAATGATCAAATCTTCATCGTGAGGTTTGATACAACTTTTTCGTAATTGCACTTGAGTCCTCAAACTTTGCTATTGCTACATTTACGCCCTTTTTCGCTTGTTTTTCCTAATTTCCACCACAATCATTATTATTGTCCTGCAAAAACATATTACATCAAATTAAGCTATATTCCACACATTAATCGACAATTATCCATATTTGTGGCCTACAATAAGTGTGTAAAAACTCACTTATCATTCATCTTCTCTTTTGAAAACAAAGCATCATACACCTCCTCTATGGTGAGAGTATCACGACTATACAAGATCGTGTCTCTAAAAGAAGGAAACAGAGCAAGCAACGAACACAATAGGATCAATGTCATCATACTCTATTTCCAAAGTTTCCAAATCATCGACTATTTCCTTAAATACAGCCAAGTGATCTTAGGGATGACAACGGGGCGAGTATGGGTCGAGTAGGCCAATCTCATCCCCGTCCCGTCGGGTATTTTTATTACCTTACCCCATACCCATACCCGGTTAAAGCGGGACGGGGCGGGGTAAGTTGCTTGCCCCATTTATTTTTTATTTATTTTAATTTTCGATTTTATTTTTTTTTATGTCTTTTGTTAGTAAATATTATTACTTTTTTACTAATTTGTTAAAAGCAACTTATATTCTTTTTAAAAATGACAATAAATTTATTATTTTTGTTCGATAAAAAACTTAAATTTGAAATTAATTTTAAACGGGACAGGTAGCGGGGACTATGTTTCCCGTACCCGCCCCGTACCCACTTCGGGGTAATGATCCTTGCCCCATCCCCACCCCGTGCACGATTAAGCGGGTAATCCCCACCCCCATTCGGGGCGGGGCCCCACAGGTATCGGATTGAGCGGAATTATTGTCATTCCTAAGTGATCTTACAATGATCATTCATTTGTCATGTGATGAGAGTATAAACGCTGCTTGAGGTTCTACTTGCCTGCCTGCCTTTTAGTTATACACAATTTCTCCAACTTCAACCATAAAGCAGCTGCTAAATTTTCCTTTAAAATAACCTGAAGAATAGTATTTGATAGATGAAGATGAATGTGAGAAACTGCATGGTAATCTATTTTATTGCACCACAAGAATAATGGAGAAGAGAGAAAAATTACAATGGATTCTATAATTCTAGTAATCTATTTTTCTCACACTTTTAAAATTGTATAATAGAACCTAATATTTATAGGGAACATGTAAGGGATGTCAAAATTCTCTTTGCAAATATATAATCTAATGTGAATCGGAGATTTGTACCTATAGGGGTGTAAGTGTATATCTGGATTTTTTTATTTTTTGGAGATTAACATTATTTTCTCTTTGCAAATATATAATCTAATGTTTCTGCTTGTTTTTTTTTTTTTTTTCCTAATTTCGAGCTTAGACAACAAATTGGATTCTTGCCTTCTCTTTTGTTATTTGTTATACATAAACTTTTTTTTTTTTTTTGTAGCTTTTGCCTTCTCTTCTGTTTATGCAAACTTCGTTTGATTTGATGGAAGATATGTCGAGTTATTTTAAACAAGTATCTCAAATTTCTATTGAAGAAAATATTTGAGACAAATAAATCACGCATTGAGGAAATTTTTATTGAAGAAAATGTTGAGGCAAATTTTTATTGTTGCTTTTGCCGCTCTTTTGTTTATTGTTTATATAATTCTATTTCGCCCCCACTGAATCATAATCCTTAGTCCGCCCCTAGTCTCAAACAAGCATTAAGAAAACAATTCTGCTGCAGAAACACATTCAATGACAAGGATTTATAAACAGATAAAATTCGCATTTTCTCACTGGTAGTTAAAAAAAAAAAAAAAAACTAAAAGAAAAAACTGTCAATCAACATCTGCAACTTCATTCCTGGAAAAATTCCTATCCTTGACCGATTTGTTTACCTTTATTCTTAAGATAAATATTTTTCACGTCCAGTTGTCTCATTAATATTGGCATCATTTATAGTAGATCTATCCCCTCATCATTTATTCAAGACTAAAACCGCATTACTGTATTCATGTTAATATATGTGGATTGTGGATAACATTGTGTTTTATCTATATAAATTAAGCGCTAAAGAGTTAAAGTGAGTTTTCCGACAACAAAGTCCGAAGAAAATAAGTACAAAGAGAAGTGTACGTATCACCGTAAGATAAAATATTGATTGGCTACCAACTCATATTTCACTGTTTAGGGAAAGTGTACAACTGAGAGAATATGATGTTCATTTCATCGAAACATACTACAACATTGTCACCTGAGATAACATTGTGGTGAAGTAATTTGTAAGCTCACTCAATGTTTAAATGAAATGGATAAATTGACATAACTTGAGCATGAGTTTCTCATGCGTTTATAGTAACAAGCGGAAGGTTAGCCTCCTACAGGCTAGAACATGCGGGACTTTGAAATAACTTGAAGATTATTCTAAAGTTTGTATAATCCTGGATCAATTCCTGGAACATGATATAATTAGACTTCTCGATTCCAATTCCTTTTTACCTTCACAATGTGATTTTGTGTTGATGACGGTGAAAGATCTAAGGATACTGCATAGTTTTTAAATATTACTTATCTAAATTTAATTCTTAATGTTGGGGATCTTTAGAAATTCGTTTGGTGTGAATTGTAGGATCCCATAAATTATCGAGTTTTTGAACAAAGGTTGTGCCCAAAGCCATCATGGTAAGAGCAAGCGGCATCACACAAAATTCTTGAGGCATATAAATTACAATCCATGAAATAATTTTTGATTTCTGAATAATTTTTCTTCCACTCACTATTGAGTACATGTTTATGATATAAAATTTAACAGATCTCTTATATTCTTCTCATATTATAAACATAGATGAAGTTGTTATACTCATATAGCGTATAATAACGTTATATATATTCTGATGCCTTATATTTATTCTTTTCCTCAAAACTTCAAAAGTTCCTCCCCATACGTTCCTCGGCGTCCCTCTCGGGCCTCTCGACATCCTCCTCGGCTTCCCTTCTAATTTGGTCCCAGATAAAAAGGTAGAAACAAATTCCATTAGCAATGATAATAGCTACTGCTACTAAAGCAATTAATAGTTTATAGCAGGAGCTTTTATCATCCATACTCTGTCGTGTGAAAATTAAAATTGGATCAGAAAAGAAATCGAGAAAACGCGCTTAAAGAATACTACTTTGATAAATAAAAAAAATAAGAAAGAAGATGGAAAAGATAAAGAGCTCTTTGATGATAACAACATTAAATTGTCAAACTGTTTATATAGAAGATTGAGATGATGATTTTTCCTTGTGCATTAATTCTTTTTGTTAATTATCATTATGGCTACATAAATATGTCGCACGCTTTTAGTATTTGTCTATTTAAAACAAAATATTTCTTGGATAGCTAGAGGTATTGTTTTGCTTGCTCGTGCATCGAATTATTACTATATCTGGGTAGTGTGACACGACCTTCCCAAAAACTCCTTATAAGACTCAAGACGTGACGTGCGCCGATGATTAGAGCCAGCTAGTCACTGGACCCATCACCAAGGCAACTATAATTTAACTTTAATTTATGGCTACCTTTAACCAAATAAAGGTTTAATAAAAATTTGACACAGTCTCCTTTATAAAATGGAACTATTTCCAATCCTGTAAGCTTAAAATTTTCCAAACACCAGCATACCACAACATCATAATATCAATTTCTCGACCATCCAACAACGTCTATATCACCATGCATCATAACTGCTTCTCAATAACATCATCGTGACGTAGTTTAGTTTACAATATTCCATCGGATCGTAGATACATTTAAGTACAAAAATTTCCAAATTTAAGCAAAAGGTTCGCTTAATGATTACACGGTCTTAAGTAAAAGAACCTACAGCAGGTGGTGGTAGTGGCTGCCAAAAACTATCAATATTACCTTCGCCCTTGCTCAATCAACTGCCTCCTATAAAGAAAATATTAAGAAAATATATGAGATAATAATTCCAGTGAGTGGAATGTTTATAATGGTTGTACAATCCTTATGTATGTATACACATTTATAAAAGAAAAACTATTTCTGCAAGTATCTTGATGTACTCACTATCCTCGAAAGCTATATGATAACATCATATAAATTCATAATGCTGGTCCTAAATCGTAAATTAGGCTCAAGCTGGTATCTAAAATGATAGTAATTGATACCACACATTGAGTACGTACCCTAGTCGAATTCAGTAAGCTAAAAACATAATCTGAAATCCATAAGCTAAACTGTAAGCTAAAAGCTAATACTGGATAATCACATCCAATTAATCAGTAAGCTAAACTGTAAGCTGTAAAATGTAAGCTGAAAGCTAATAATCCGCTATATAATGAATAATCACATCAAAATATACCCCATGTAGTCATCTGCTAATGATCTGAAAGCTATAATCATATGCACATAAACTGCTGATCAACACTTCTGTACACGGCCGTAGCACCTCAGTGTATGAAGTGGAAATAACATAATAATCTTTATACACGGCCATAGCCCCTCAGTGTATAAAGTGAAAGTAACATAATTATCTTTATACACGGCTGTAGCCCCTCAGTGCATAATAGGTACCCTTACACACGGTCGTAACCCCTCAGTGCATAAGAGTTATCTTTATACACGGCTTTAGCCCCTCAGTGTATAGGAGTCAAATACACAACTCTAGTACACGGCAGTAGCCCCTCAGTGCACAGAGTAAGTTAACTACATCGGGGTATTTTATGATGGTATCAACATAATAAAACCCATTTACAATTTCTCGAAAACAAGAAATTTCATGTAACTAGTATGCTTCTTTAAAAATTGGGAATCATTGAAACATTCATATTAAATAAACATGATTATAAGCTTGTAAATTAGAAATATTATTTTTGGAAAAGTAAATTCTCCACTCACTCAAAACAAGCTATCGTCTAAGAAGGTCGGTAAAGTTTTCCAATTTCTGCGTCACCGCCTGGAAATTATACAAGATAACTAAATCAACTACTATTAAGTCAAGAAACTTCTAAAATCTAATGCTATAACATTCCAACTAACATTCTCCATACTAGAATAAATGTCCCCAATTATCCTTTAATCAAATGGGACCAATTACATATTCTAGTCTATTTACTAATAATCACTACATCAATATAACCTCCATTCCAAGAATAAAGACAATTATTCCCTTCAATCTAGAGAAACTAGTAACCAATTTAACATGCATATTGTTCCATAATCTCATGTTTTCTAGTAAGCATTTCATCACTACAATACTTCCCACTAACAAAACTTATACAAACATTTAACTAAAAATCTAGGGTTTGCCCAAAAGCTTCATTTCTTACCTTAATATCAATGGGAACTAGAGGATTAATAAACTTGAGCTCCAATATATATTATATCTCAAAAATCTGAAAATTTACCATAACTTAAACCTTAGAAATTTATCATAATACTCCACTATTTCTAAACAAAATCACAAGAATAACAATGGAAATCAAGTTCAAAATACCCACTTTACCTTCTTCTCCTTTTCCTTCTCTTTTCCTTCTTCTTTTTCCCTCTTTTCTCTCCCTTTCTCGGTCTCGATTTCTTTCTCGGTGGTTCTCTGTGTGTAAGTGTAAGTGAATGAGAAAATGGCTTGGGAAATGTCTAGAAAGTGATTTTTTGCAAAGAAAGTCCCTTAACTCTCCAATGCTAATTAAGTCAATCCAAAACTTCTAATTTAATCCATTAAAATCCTTTTCTTTCACAACTTTAAAAATAAGTCCCAAGACAATAACTTATTCCAATTTAACTCCATAATTGACTTTGACTTAGACAATTCAACCATTGACTTTGACCATAAAGAAATGGGTTGTAACATAGTGAATCTCTCTCTGTCTCTCCCTCCGATAGGAAATTGTGAGAGGTAGGAAGAGAATGGGGCAAGGTTATAAAAGAGTAAGGTTTTAACTATCTCCCCTTCTAGTCCCATTATTTATTTGTGTACATATTTTTAAATATAATTTAAAAATAAAAAATAATGGTTTGAGGTAGAATAGAAACCATACTACCTGAAAGCATCCCATCCAAACAAAGGATACCATTTCAGGCATTCGGGACAAATATCATGTTCCCCATTCTCATCCCAATTATATCAAGGCAAGGAATGATTTCGGATTAATATTGAACTACTCCACTAAGTTCACCTTAAGGAATTGAACTCTTAAGTCCCAGGATGTTTGCCCAGACTGTAGTCATGTAGACGTGTGAGATGAATATCGAACGTGGGTTGAACTGAGATGTGGGCCCCAAGCCTCCATGGTAACCCGACCTGCAATGTTATATATGATCTAGTCCTGAGGAATATGTGATCTTACTAGCTGAGAATAGGTAGAAGGTCATTGCTTGAGGACGTGTGTTGATTGTGCATGGATTATGATGATATTGTGCATCAGCTAGACATGGCATATATAAATCAAAGGAACTATGAATTGATAATACTATGTAGTTCCAATTATTGATAATTAGTGTTATTTGAAAAATGTAAAATGAAACTGTAGTGATTTTTTGCTCTTAATATTGAAAAGTAATCAAATGAATCCAATGTTATTCAAAATACAATAAGAATTGTAGCATTAATTCCAATTTAGTAGAATATATTTGACATATCAGGCGTGAGACGTTTTAAAACACCTGCCGCATATAGGTTTTTCTTTTTTAGTGTTTTTCCAATTTTTTGAGCATTTTTGGTAACTTGAAAAGTGTCTTAATTATTAAGCAATTATACTATTTATGAAATTAATATTTAGTGCACGTTATTCTATTTTTTCAGTAGTCATAGAATAATCAAAATAATATTAAAAATTAGATAATGCCCTTCTCTGCCTAGATTTTGTGACCTAATTTTGTCATGCCTTATGATTTTTAGATTACTTCCCATCTATCTCCTTGGACCGTATTTTTTTTCACACATAAAGACCAATCTTCCATTTTTGTTGTGACTGGTCTCTCTCGCCTAATATTGTGTGTGTGTGTACATAAGCACCGATATTTAGCTTATGCTTCTAAACATAAATTAAGCATCGATGCCTAACAAATTATTTCCTTATATTTAAACCCCCCACCCACCCCACCCCATGTGTATTCCTCATGCAATTAATGAGTTAGAATTCTCTCTTTTCTACAAACGTTAGTATGGTATGAGAGAGAATTCTCTTCAACCTTACTAATCAAGTTCAAAGAAGATGGAAATATAGAATGATAAGCTCATTTTGTTCCACAATGGTACACTCCAGTCGAAGGAATGGACTGCGAAGAAACCTATAGTCCCATGGTCAGGACTACGATAATCCAATTGGCTCTAGCAATTGCAGTAAGCTCTTTCATTAGAAAACCATAAAAATAAATTACCTTGATGTTTCTATTCAAACATCCGTATCAAATGTTATTAAATGTGATAGATCACGAACTCGTATATTCAAACAATCTTTATTAAGTTTTTTGTTTTTTGTTGCAAGTTATTTAAGAGATGTTTACAAGTGAAAAGAAAGTCAATTAATAAATGTCACATTTAGTAACTGCACATCTTAGTTTTAGGCTTAAAAGAAGAGGTTACTCTCCTATATTTTCGTATACCACCAAAATCTCAATACCGGCCGTGTTGATAGAAATAACTTAAGTTAATTTTATTTGTTAAACTTATACGCAAGGAAATGAAAAAAAAAAATTCTAGCGGTGATAGGTAATATGCAAAAAGGAAATTTATTTATACGTACAGAATAATTAATTACTTTCATACTTAAATCTTTTAGTTGACCTTGGATTTAATAAATATTGACTAATATGAGATATTTCCATTGGTTAATTAAATTCTTGATCTCGGATTGGAGATGCTAACAGGGCGGGACCTCTCTATCGTCTGTGTCTATCGCTTCTCAAGTATGCTTCCCATACATAGACTATGTGTAGGGCAGTACTCTTGAAAAGATAGAATATCACCATGTGAAAATAACATTAAGTGCCTGAACGTTAAGGGTGCTGGTTGCCGCTAGTAATGAAGTGTCTTTCCCTATGTTAAGCTAGAGCTATTAGAGTATAGTTTGAAACTAATTTGGGTAATTAGAGGTTTTTTTGTTCTATCCCATATTAAGCATAACTTCCCGTGTTTTTAGATAACTAGTGAACGCACGTGCAAGGCACGTACCGTAGTATAGTTTGGTATGTAATAGCTTTGATTTATTTTTGTTTATTTTTGCAGATATGACTAATTATATCTTATTTAGCAGTTCAGCTAAGCTAAAGCACTATTGAGTAATATGTGAGTCTCCAGGAAAGGAAAAAAAAAAAAAAAAAAGATAGGTACCAACTTATCAAACATTAGAATTTATTAGCAGCATTTATTCTAAGTTTTAACTTTGACGTCCCTCTTCAAAATAGAAGCATTACCTCACACAGACCTTCATCCAGTCCTTAAGATCACAAATTTATTTTTTCAACTTTAAGGTCATTATCACTGAGGTACAAACAAATCATATTGTTTTCTCCATCTAACAATTTTAACAAACATATATCATTAAAGAAAATAAAATGACGAGATTCACAAAGCTTGTAATTGCGATAGTTTTCTCTGCATATCTCACCTAATTCCACGATCACATTTTCCTCAGAATAAATACTTAGAGATACAAGTTTCCATCGTTAGTAAATTCGATGAGAGGATGATAAAATAATTGATAAATCTTGACTGACACGATTTTTTAGTATCTTGGTTTTATGTAGATAAGACATTTATATATGAAGAGTAGTCAGATCTCTTACGAGCTGAAGATGAATTAAGTATTCTATCTAGAAGTATCTTACATGCTCTTGAACAACAGTATGAACAGCTGCATCAGGCAAAATTGGTCGACCAATGATTGTTTGAGTTTTTGATCCCAGCATAAGAACCTTATTGAGGATCAACTGCAATAGAATGGTCAATGACTGCATCAGATGACATTCCTAATAGAGCATTCCAACTTAATATAAATAGTTAACATCGACAAATAGATAATTAAACAAATTCAATTTGAAAAAATATTGGATATGCAAGGTGCGTATAAGAATGTCAACTGCCAAACCAATTTTTGCATTAGGAATATGAACACAAAAACATATACGAAAACATGAAGTTAGTTTCCAAAAAGAACATCATTGAGAGAGAGAATGAGGTATCCAGTTTGTCCCAAACAAAACATATGGCGATATGGACCTTTATTTACAAAAAACATTGATGTGAGACAAAATTGAAATGAATGTGCAAATGTTTCATGATAAAGCTTTCATCAGGAGATAAATGATAACTGCAGATGTTGGAGATATTGTAAAAAAAAACAAAAAAAAACTCCTTGCTTAATTCTTTCATGCGTTTTTTCAGCCAACAAAGTGAAATTAAAATATATAAAAAAAAAAGGGGAGAAAAGAAAAGAATGGAGACAACAATAGATTTTCTTCAAGATGCTTTTCGGATCAAAATGAACGACAGACATAGGATGGAATACCATTACCATGCACCCAGTCTTTTTGATGGAAACAAGTTAGACTATAGCTATTTATGGAGTGAATTTACCCGAAGCCAAGGAAAGAAAGACACAGAAGTTCATTTTAGTCCAAATGTAGAAGCATTGGATAGAAAGACATGGGAGTTCATTTTTAGTCCAAAAGTAGAAGCCTACGAAAGAAAGACAGAGAAGTTCATTTAGTTTAATCGTCTAAAAGCAATAAAATAGCAGATATCAAATTTAGGACCTGTTACCTATATCTTCAATCATAAAGCATCATCAAAGTTTTAATTTTTAATGATTAACAGCATGATGCCGTAGGAGAATATGAAACTTTGGGTGAATTATAAACTGCACAAGGTTTTGCTTGGAACAAAGAATTAGTAATGTTAAGTCCAAGATATTTGCAAAGTTCCCCCAGAAAAGTTCAAGCTATCAAAACTTTCCATTTCATATCTACAAATAAGCAAACCATAATTTAATTTTCAGCTACCATGTGAATTTGTAATGGGATTAAATGAATATCTCAAGATTCAACACTTTATATAAAGTAACAAAAAAAGCTAGAAATCTTATAAGCAATAATCTGATAAATGATAGGACCTATAAAAGAGAATCAATGCAAACTAATTGTCAATTTAATAACCTTATCATTGACGTTGCAGTACTTCAACTTCTCTGCATATATGCAATCCCCATTGCTCACCTTAAACTCATGCGACCCAATCTAAGCAATCCACAACAACAGCATTCATAAATTCATTTGAGCAAACAATGTTATACATGCGCACAAAGTTGTAATCTTCACATAACCGAATTATTTTGTTGAAGGAAAGTAACAGTACAGCCCTTTTTTCAGTATGGCAGAAAATAATTGGTATTCTATACGTCATGCTCCAGAAGCTGTACTTAGAGCATGTTTGGCTAAGAATAAGGTAAATAGAAGTTGCTTTTCATAATTTTTTTGTGTCCTAACACGATAACTCTATTGTTTCTTTAAAAAAAATATACTTCCTTTTAAAGTTACCATTGTCATAACCAACTGCAATATGAAACTGATTTACCTAGTGCAATATAGTTTGTCACACTACATCACCAGTCACCTCCATTTCCTTCTCTTTAGTCAACTGGATTTACCATATCAAGGAATAACCCCTTTCTATTTTTCTTCATGGTTCTATAAAGCTCTAAAGCCTCAATGAACCTTTTATGCTTTTGTTTTGTTTATCATTCTCTATGTTTTGTGATTGTCTATGGTTTCCTGATTTATTCACATGAAAAAAATGCAAGATAAGTTCAGATTAACAAACAGTTTTGCTTGACAATTAACATGAATAAATAAAGGAGCATACAAACCTTTGAAAGGAAGCTACTTTTGGGGAACTGATTTTTGAAGAAGATACCTTTAATGGGAGATATACAAATTTTTTGATATATTTGTTTGCTTGCAGGAAGATTGATATATGAACGAGGGGCTTCACTTTGAATCTATATGAAAGAAAGTGGGTGAAAAACATATAATATCAACAAGTAAACTCAAGAAATAACATTTCTTATTAATTTTAATATAGGTCAGGAGTCTAATTTTCAAGTATAAATATTGTAATTGGAAGCATTTCTCTCGAACACACTATCAGTTTTTAAACTTTTTTTTGCTATGTAAGGGAAAACCTTCTGAGTAGCATTTGTGAGTGTGAATAACTATTAAATCTAGTTGACAGTTTTTGGCACCCCTGTTGATCCACTGTCACCTGTATTTAGGCTTAAAGGAATGAGAAACAAATGTGCAAGAACTGATGGGTTAGAGGGGTCACCTAGCAAGGCATACCTGGTTTTTAGTATCATCATGATCAAGATGTGCCAAGTACATCAATGTTTCTTTTATAACCTACAGATTACAAAAAGGGTTAATATGAGGTAAACACAAGTATAAGATCCCAAGAGAAAAATGAGAGGAAAAGACAAGAAAAACAATTTTTCCGAAGGCAGATAAAGATCAACACAAAATATTTCGTATCACCTATCTAATACATTGTGATAAGAATGGAAAACCAGAAAAATGAGTAAAAGATGAGGCTATTTGTATTCTTATCGAACGTGCACTGAATGATTTCGAAAATGCTCTCAGCATGTTAAATTAGGCCTAGCAGCTAACAGGTATATTTGCTAAATATATTGGAATAAATTCTATAAATATATGAACTAACTCCCCCTTGCAGTAATCAAAGGATGCACCTTAGATTTGCCTATATCGAGAGCTTATTTCAAGCCCTTCATATTTCACAATCGACAAATATCTACACAAAACACAGGTTTTTCATTTTTTTTCTTTTAAGCAAAATACCATCAAAGTCTAGGCAGGCTCTAGGCCTCTGCCCCAGATCCGCCCGCGGGTGTGGTGCTAGAGTCCCTGACCCTCTTTAGAATAAATCAGTTTTGCATACCTGTGAGGATTGAAGTTTTCAATTCCGAGATCTTCATCCCACAGGAAAATGTAATCATAGTCCGCAACTATATCTAGATGCAAGAATCTCTTGGCAAACCACCTGATCCATGAGGTAATCACCAGATTTTTAAAGGAGATATAAGTGAAGACATCAAATGAATCTCAAGGTAATCCAACTTCTACTTATAAGTAATTATAAATATCAAAGAGTAGACTACTATTTAGTTTGGTTTTGAGCAGATATGAGTATTACACTGTTGCTCCATTCAAAATCCTGCCACTCATCGAAATACCGTCATATGGAAAAGCATCACAACAAAATCGCAAGACAGGAACTGCAAATCAAGGTAGTTAAAATGATTATCAATGTGAATAGCTGCGAATAATGTCAAGTTCAAAAGAAATTGTTATAGAGAGTTTATCTGAACCATCTCATTTATAGTCTTCAACGAAACCAACTTCTGTAAGCGTGCACTTTTAGACAAAAGGGGAAACTACAAAAAACCCAATATTAGGAGCAAATTGTTATTTTGGAATGAATCCACGAGTAATATACCACAAATGCTAAGAATGTCGAGGTAAAAAAGACATTTGAATGAATATAATTTCAGACTTTGAATGATACATAGAGCTTGTTTGGCTGTGCTTAACAGTTACTGGTCTAGAAAGTAAGACTACCAGCTGGAAAGACTCATGGAGCTGTTCAGCTAATAATTCAATGCCTCATGCTTCACAATAAATGGTACTTGAGACATGAGAAAGAACATCAATATTTACATTTCTAAATCTATTAAGTGTGTTATTGTATCCTTGTATTTTAGCAAAATAAATGTTAATGCTTCAGTAAAGTTAAACAAGCACCAGCATGCTTGCTTATCACAGATGTCAATAGGCTCAACAAGAAAAAATAACTAAAATGTGCCATTATAGGAAAGAGAAAAAAAAAAAAAAACCTTGAAATGATAATTTTTGGCACAAAAGTATTAGTAAAAACATTGTACCTTGTGGAGATAAAATTTCACATCCCCTACATTAACAACAAAGTCCGTTGCCAACTCTGTAGCCACATATCTGCACATGAGATTTGAGATTTTTTTATAATGTTAACATCATCGTTTAATAAATAGAAGTGGAAACTTATATTAGTTTAAAAATTCTAAAGCAAACAAATTGCCAATTTGATATGTTAACTAAAGCCAGGGGTTTTCATTAGCTGCTATAGTGATATATAAATGTTGCTTTAAAAACACGAAATTAATTTTGTCAAAAGCCTTCTAATATCTTACACAAGACATCAGCATCATTTCAAAATTTTACTTCATTCCACATCTAGAACTCACTCGAAATACATTAGAGAAATTTGTTTTGTTATCTTTTTCCTTTCAAGGATGGGAGGCATCAAAAGGAAAATCAAGAATCATCTCCTGCACATTGGTAAGCCTATTCTCCAAAATGGCTATTAAGAAGCACCAAAATAATTGACACCAATAAAACATATATGAACAGAGAGAACTTTATGGGAGAGTTGAAAGCGTGAACATAGTAAGTATATTTTTGTTTTTCTCCTACACTAAAAGCAAAATTCTCTCTCATGGGAAACATGTAATTTACGAAAGATAGCTTATAAAAGAACATAACTTTTTTTTCCAAATGGAGTTTTATTTGTGCACATCGCATAATATAAATAGGAGAGTTCGATTGCATCCGAACTGGCATTAACAAACACAGTCCAAAATAGCCCTTATGTAAAGGTGACCAATGATGAGAAGCTCAGCTAAAATGTAAAAAATTTTATGAGCAAGAAAATTGTCCGGGATGAGTAACTCGTGAAGAACCAATCCATGTTAGTGTGGAAGTAGAAAAAATTTTGACAATTTTTTTTTTATAATATATATATTTTCAAGTTCTAAAAGAGCATCCAAGGCTTGAAACCTCCCCAAAGAGCCCCAAGCAAACGAAGAATGGAAGTGGGTTACCTATACTAACAAAAACAGTTGGGACTTGGGAGATGGAAAAGTTTTTAACATATATTGAGCAATCAGTCAGTTTTGTTAAACAATTCAAAGAAAAGAGAAAGAAAAAAGGGAGGCTAAAGTTTTATTAATTCTGCATAATGAAAAGTCAATACAAAACCTAAATATTATTAATTCTGCATAATGAAAAGTGAATACAAAACCTAAATATAAAGAGACTATATATAGTCTAAAATAAAGGAAACTAAAAAGATTATTCTATCCTTAATAAA
>CAIGRF010001023.1:0-15161 GCA_903798235.1 Fraxinus ornus | reverse complement strand
AGGAGATGGAGTGTACAAAGGAGTAGACCTCATGTTGGAGTTGGTGTAGATATGAGGAATGTATGTAAAGGGAAGATTAGAGGGCATCATAGAGAATGTGATAAAGTCGGGAAACCTATAGTAGAGGAAGATTGTGTGTTGTTGCGTGATTTCCATAAACCCATCAATGTGGATGATGTTAAGCAGCTATGAAAAATAATATTTCAAACTAGATGTCATGTTAGTAGCAATGTATGTAGTTTGATTATTGATGAGAGTAGTTGTGTAAAAATTGTTAGTGCTATGCTTGTCGAGAAACTTGGGTTGACTGCATTAAAACATTCCAAACCTTATAAACTGTGATGGTTAGATGAATGTGAGCAGGTTAGGGTGTGTGAGCAGGTGTTGATAAGTTTCTCAATTGGGAGATACCATTATGAGGTGTTGTGTGATGTCGTTCCTACGTATGTCGGGCATATACTGTTGGGTAGGCAATGGCAACATGATAGAAAGGTGAAACATGATGAATGCAAAAATAGGTATAGCTTTACTAAGGATGAGAAGTCTATTATTCTTGCGTCATTGACACCACAATAGGCGTATGAAGACCGACTCAAACTAAAAAGTGAACGAGAGGAAAAAAAAATGAAGAATTGAAAAAGGAGAGCAAGAGAAAAGAAAGTAAAGTGGCTGAGAGTGAAGAAGAAAATAGAGAGGTGACTAAAAAAACAGTAGAGCCACAATAGAGAAAAGAAAAGAATGGGAGTGGAAAGGTGGTCAAAATCATAGAGGAGCCACGAGAGTTAAAAGAGAGTGAGTTGTTAGAGGGAAAAGAAAGTGAGCCTTCAGAGAGAAAAGAGAAGTCAGAAGTGAGCTTGCTTAAAAATGAGAGTGAGGGTGAGAAAGCTTTAGTGAAGACTAACAATCCCTCCCCCAATTTCAATTATTTTCTTTTACAGGAATTCAAAGAGTTACTCCAAGGAGGGATAATTCATGGTGAGCCATATATTGAGAATCCAACTAGAGCAATGTAAATTGAGGCTTTGGAGAGTAAGGATGAAGAGGTGCTGAGTGGAGTTATGGTAACTTATCAAAACTTTACACCCAGGATAGAGATTGAGCTAGCATGTAGGAATAGTATTTCACATAGGGCATGTACTTTTGCAAATGTTGATGCATCCAGACATTCAGTGAGTATAATAAGTCCATTGTCCAATACATTTATGGAAAATGTCTTGCTTGTTTATGATATGCACTTACTACGCCATGAAATTCTAGCATGTCACTAGGAGTTAATCACATATGCTAGACAATTAGATTGCATTGTTGAAAGTGGTAGGCAACGTGTTTGAATTTCTATCATAATGTTCTTACCTTTCTTGAACTAGATTTATGGCTTGTGTTAGGATTATGATCGATGTATAATATTTCCATTCCATGCATCAATTTAATGAGTGATTTTAATCTACTAACCTTGTTCAATTTAATATCTTCATTTGTTGGTGTTAATATTGGGTTTTATGAGAAACATGAGATCTTCCATGGTATATATCAATGCTGCCACATGGGTCCTTCGGGATATAAATTGTTTGATCCAGGTGTTGTTGCATGGATGAACATAAGTATGAAGCAGAAACGAATTCAAAGGAGGTCCAGGCTACATCCCAGGGAAGATGGATCATTCTATATCATTGCATTGATCAAGAATGTAGGCTACCATTTACTTTTAATGGGTAAGTCTATAACAGTTATCTTTTCGAGGTTGCTAATGTTTCTTCGTTTGATGCAGGTTCAGATTCGAGGTTGAATTATTTCAAAGAGAGGGGATGATGTGATCATTTCCACGTTTTCCTAAAATCTAGATTTTCGTATTCTAAGTATCTTTTGATATATTTAGGACTCTATTTCATACCTTTTCTAATATTTTAGGGTTTTTCCATATTTTAGTATAAATAGGATTTCTTTTCATTGTAACAAGACTTTTGACATTATTGAGAATTATACACTTGTGAGTTATTCATCTAATTCTTAGTGGCTTAAAGCTTATAATCTTGAACTTATCAAAAGAAGTAGCAATCTTTTTGTGACATTCCCACTTCACGATTCTTATTCCGAGAAATCAACGGGTCAGATCTCTAACGTGTGATCTTAGTTCTTAGTACGAGTTGAACAATGGGTCAGTTGCTATTGCGAGACGTGATTTCTAGCTTTCTTGGGTTGGTTTCAACTTGTTCGTGGGTTCTCAAGATATATTTTTTGATGGGTTCACATCACTTTCATCCTTAAATCTTTTAGTTGACCTTGGAATAAATATATATTGACTCATATGAGATATTTCCATTGGTTAATTAATCCCTTGATCTCGGATTGGAGATGCTAACAGGCGGGACCTCTCTATCGTCTGTGTCTATCTCTTTTCAAGTATGCTCCCCATACATAGATTATGTATAGGGCAATACTCATGAAAAGATAGAATATCACCGTGTGAACATAACATTAAGTGCCTGAACGTTAAGGGTGTTGGTTGCCACTAGTAATTGAGTGTCTTTCCCTACATTAAGCTAGCGCTATTAGAGTATAGTTTGAAACTGATGTTTGACCTAGCAAACGTCAACGAAAAATTATGAAATTTTAACAGGGACTGAAACATTCACACATGTACAATATATAAAAATTTGGTATCTCGACGATAATGTTTGAAGCATGAAAGTATAGCTCGATTATGCTGGACAGAGAATCTGAAACAGACCCAAAGCAGTTTACTAAAATTAGCATAACTTTTTCTCTAGGAATTATTTTAAGTTAATATTAAAAACCACAATTAGAAGACTCATAGAACTTTCGAACCCCACTAATTTCATCTAAGACATGCACTGTAGCTACAGTTATGTCATTTTTAAATAGGAGGACAGAATCTGAAAATTCATTTCAGCAATATTTAAACTTCATGCATAGCCAATCTAACATTTCTAACTAGTAATTGACATGAAGCATATATAAGGTTAGACGAAACAGAAAATTTAACATTTTAAATGTGTCATCAACGTGTTCACAAGAGGTTTACATGATTGACAATATTATTTGAATTTAAAGAGTACGTTAAATCGCCAGTTCTTGCCACCATCCCATCAACTAACCTATAAATTTAGTAGGAATGAGTATCACAAGTAATACTCAGTAGGAAATACTTAAATAAATAGATAAAAAAATATATATATTTTCTAGAATTGCAATTCTTGGTTATTTGTGTCACCGTCAATTTCTAGTGAACCGATGATCGATGAGTCCGCTTACTCTTGGGTTTTAATAACCCGTTTCTTAATCTCTTCATCTCAGGTTTAAATAACCACTTTCATAATCTCTTCATCTCTTAGTTGAACCATCGAAAGGGTGCTTCCATCATAAACAACACAATAACACGTTAATGCAATTCGAAAACAAATAATTTTACTCTAATTACAAAAGTATCGTAAGCAATATCCGTACCTTAAACACTTGGAGTTTGAATACCCTTTGTTATGGCCAATTTGTAGTAAAATGCAATGTACTCTTAACACTTCCCTTAGAAAATTTGCAAATCCTAAGTACCTTAAGTCTATGGAAAAAAGGGCAAAATGATTTTATGTATAAGTACTTAATTTGAGAGAGACAACGTGGCCCTCGGGTTGTAGAAAATTGTTGCTTCTCGAATAAAAAATGCAGGTGGCAAATGGCAATGACCAAGATGGCTTCCTAACCGAACATATTGAAATTAAGGTTTTCTATTTTATTATTTTATTTTATTTTTTATAATTAAAATATAGAATTTTGATTACTTTTCTACCTACCAAGACAACTCGAATATAAATAGTTCAAAATGATTTCTTCTCAAGTTAATTTATTTTGTTTGACATGGGATACAAAATGAATATAATATATGATATATTTTATCAACTTCTAAAATGTTTTAGTTATTTGACTTAAATAGGATTTACAACAAATTCTATACACATACATAAGAAATAAATATTATATTCAAATAAGTGCGTGGAGCTTATTTTTAACTTTTGGACTTAAGATATGTCATCACAACTTTAAAATTTTAAGACAAGAACGCGCAAATTTACTATCTTGACAAATCTTTAATTTGAACTCTTAGGAAAGTTCGTAGCAACTTAATAATATAAATCATGTTATTTTCAAGTTCTACAATAAATTTTTATTTGAAAATGACATAAGATTTTTTTTTCTTTGTTGCTACATTGAGAACTTGCATCTAGCTTGCATGTGAATTCATTCCTTTGTTTCAATGCTTATAATCCATGAATAAATCTTTGATGTCTGGATAATGTGAGCTTAGATGCCGAAAGGCACGAGCATTTCTTTACCTTTTTTATTTTTTTCCCCATTTAATTTTAAGAGCCATTTGGAACATGTCTTGTTGTAGGAATTATTAAGCATTTATAGTATTTATGATTTTAGTTATTTAGTATGCTTTATTTTATTAATAAAAATAATATTAAAAATTAAAATATGCCTCTCTATTCGTAGACTTTGAGACTGGACTTTGTTACATCTTGTGCCTTTTAAAACACTAATCACAAGGAATCAATCGAAGTCATTGTTGTCGAATCCATCTATCTCCTTAGCTCATAATTTCTTCATGCATAAAGGTCAATCTTCCATTAATTCTCATCGATCTTACGAATCAAACTCAAATAAGATGGAAGTATAGAATACTCTTGCTTGGTTGCATGTGGATACACTCTCATCAAAGGAATGGACAGTGAAGAAACCTATAGTTTCATGGTCAAGGCTACGACAATTGATTGGCTATAGCAATTGTAATAAGCTCAATGTGAGAAATAAGGCAACTGTAAATGAAAAATACTTCCATTGGGGATCTCAAGGAGACAATATACATGGAAAAACCTTCCGGGTTTAAGGATTCTAAAACCCCTAGCTATGTGTGTAAAATAAACAAATCCTTAGTGGTCTGAAATGAGCATTAAGAGAACAATTCTGCTACAGGAACACATTCAATGACAGGGATTTATATGTTAACAAATATAGTCTTATTTTGTTTTATTATTTATTAAGGGTAAAATAGTCTTTTTAGTTTCCTTTATTTTATACTATATATAGTCTCTTTATATTTAGGTTTTGTATTCACTTTTCATTATGCAGAATTAATGAAACCCTAGCCTCATTTTTTTTCTTTCTTTTCTTTGAATTGTTTAACATTGTATCAGAGCAGTTTCGATCCTAAACAAATTAACCTTTGAATTTCGTTTCCGACGAGCGGCTCAAGGTCGCTCGTCTGGCTACCAATGTTGTTTTTTTTTTTCCTTCTCTTTCTGTTTCCTAGTGTATTCATCCACCGGTATTTCACGAGCTGTACCATCAGTAACTTGCTTCAAGGCTAATAATTCATGTTCACTTTGAACAAGAGTATTGGATGTCATTTTGTTTCTCTTTTTTTTGACTTTGCATTTGATTCAGTAACCTTGTCTGCACCTCTTCAGAAGTTTTTTGCAGAAATCGTGACTGCAAAGTCAGTATCTTTGCCATTGCCCTTTTTTTTTTTTTTTCTTCCTCATATTTTCCTCTGAGGCCGCTATGCCATCTACTTGACATTCATGATCCTTCCGGGGGTCAATATTGGTGTGAACTTCATTACAATTATCTAAATATTTGGAAAAGATATCCTCCAAATTAAGTGCTCTTGCCCCCCAATCATCATCTTTAATTTGAGCTTCGGAGAGAAATCGTTGGAGGCTTTTGGAAAAGCCAAATTTTTGGAGGCAAAGAACGAATGAGTAGAAAAGAAGAGACTTCTATTGGGTCTTCAATTGGACCTTGTTTTCTGGCCGATTCATTGCCATTGGATTTTTCTTTGCTGAATTTTTCCTCTATAGCTCCAAAAGGAGTATTTGGCGGGGCTTCAATGCAATTAAGGATACTGAACTAGGGTTTGCTTTTACAATTTCTCTTCTTTCACGCATAAAATATATATTTATGTCTGCTGTTTCAATTGAACAAAGGAAAGCAATGGCATGAGGATGTTTTGGGAATTGATTCTTAGGGTTTCGTTCTGCTATGGATGTTGTGTTTGGGTTTTGGGTTATAATATGGGATGTTTGGTTTAGTTTACGATTTTGGGTCACTGTTTGGTATTTGATGGGATTGGAAATTTGGCCCAGTTGATGGGATTGCATATTTTGCCAAAATTTGGCCCAGTTGATGGGATTGAAAATTTGGTTTGCAGTTTGGCCCACTTCGTGGGATTGGAAATTTGGTTTGCAGTTTGGTCCAGTTGATGGGATTGAAAATTTAGTTTGTTTTTGGTTCGGTATATTTGGATTTGAAATTTGCATCCGTTTGGATTTGTTGAGATTGTGTGGTTGTGTTGGCTACTTACAGACATGAGTGTTCATTCGGTTCTATTCGGTTCATCGTTTTTGGTTTTTTGCAAACTCAGGATGCTAAGCATCATGAGTTTGAGGGGAGATGTTAACAAATATAGTCTTATTTTGTTTTATTATTTATTAAGGGTAAAATAGTCTTTTTAGTTTCCTTTATTTTATACTATATATAGTCAATTTATATTTAGATTTTGTATTCACTTTTCATTATGCAGAATTAATGAAACTCTAGCCTCCCTTTTTTCTTTCTTTTCTTTGAATTGTTTAACATTATAAACAGATACAGTTTGCATTTTCTCCTTAGCAATTAAAAAAAACTAAAAGAATATGTTCAAGGATTTATAAACTGATACAATTGGCATTTTCTCCTTGGCAGTCAAAAAAACTAAAAGAAAAAACTGCCAATCAACATTTGCGACTTCATTCCCCAGAAGAAGCTCATGTCCTTGACCCTGTTTATTTAACTTTATTCTTAAGATAAATATTTTTCACGTCCAGTTGTCTCATTAATATTGGTCGTTCATAGTAGAGCTACCCCCTCATCATTTATACTAAACTAAAATCACATTATTGTTCTCATGTTAATATATGTAGATAACATTGTATTTGTTATATATATAAATTACGTGGCATGCGCATGATGGAGAAGGACACAAATATACCGATTTGGTATCAATAATTCAGATGGATTGGGCCTATTAAATTAAGAAACATCATTTTGGGCTTGGAAGTCCATCCAATAGCCCCACTTGGCCCATTTCCACTTCGCTATATATTTGTAAGCTCATTTCACAAAAGGTAAGTAATTCTAATCTTAGCCAAATCCATCTTTCCCTCTAGCACTCATTTTTTCTCTTTTCCGGTTGTTACCTTAATTGTCGAAGTGTAAACGATCGTCTGACCTTTTTCTCGATCAGTCCTCCTAACGAGATGTTCCCGTGTGCAAGTGATGCTTACGTAGAAAAGAGGTGGTTGGACTTCTTTTGGCACATTTTTTGAGGTCAACAGTATTTACGATGAGAACCATGGTACGAGAGTTAGCGAGGACAAGGATCCGTTGATCGTGGAAGAAGGACCATGACGAGGTCATGGGCAAAGAAGGTTAAAGAAGCTATGGGAGTGCTTACTTAAGCTATAGTGGACAAAACATCAATTACAACAAGCAAAGGAACAAGTTTCATTCAGGGTTTGGAAGAAGAAACAAAATGGATTAACTTGGTCCAAGCAGCAGACGAAAGAGCTGAAAAGAGTAACTATGTGATCGCATAGTATTCCTAGGCATGCGATCACATGCCTCTGTACCGAGAATCAGAGTGGCACTTTTGGATGAACTATGCGACCGCATTTCCATACATTACGCAGCCACACACCACAAATTTGGGATGAATATTTCAATTTTTGGAAAGAATCTTAATTTATTTAAAACTCTAGTTTTATGGTAATTCTCTATATTTAGAATATTAGTTCCATTTTTTAATTAGGTTTTATGAGTTCAATATAAATAGAACTCATTCCATTCATTTTTTAATTACAACAAGCAAAGGAACAAGATTCATTCAGGGTTTGGAAGAAGAAACAAGATGGATTAACTTGGTCCAAGCAGCAGACGAAGGAGCTGAAAAGAGTAACTATGTGACAGCATAGTATTCCTAGGCATGCGATCACATGCCTCTGTACCGAGAATCAGAGTGGCACTTTTGGATGAACTATATGACCACATGTCCATACATTACGCAGCCACACACCACAAATCTGGGATGAATATTTCAATTTTTGGAAAGAATCTTAATTTATTTAAAACTCTAGTTTTATGGTAATTCTCGATATTTAGAATATTAGTTCCATTTTTTAATTAGGTTTTATGAGTTCAATATAAATAGAACTCATTCCATTCATTTTAACAACACTCAATTTGAGGGATATTATTGCAAGGCATATTGTTTTCTTCTTGTTCTTCATCAAATTAATTCCGAAGTTATCAAAAATTAAAGTCTCGTGGTGTTCGACAATTCAAGTAAGGTTCATAAATATTGTGATCACGGGGTCAAGATATTATTGCAATTGTCTTGATT
Source organism: Fraxinus ornus (assembly GCA_903798235.1). Classification (NCBI taxonomy): domain Eukaryota; kingdom Viridiplantae; phylum Streptophyta; class Magnoliopsida; order Lamiales; family Oleaceae; genus Fraxinus; species Fraxinus ornus. Next base: position 6,706 of record CAIGRF010001023.1, on the reverse strand, counting down.
TTTTGGTTTAATAATTTTTTGGGTTAAGCTTTCTTTCAAAAGTTGATTCATGCTTTTTTGGGCTTGATCTAATCTATCGTAGGTTTCATAACTACTATTACTACATGGTTTTGCATAAGTTAATATCAGAGTTTGGCTCCAAAAATCAACGTTATATCATTCAATTCCTTGTTTGTACTTGTTTGAGTCTTCATTTTTGTTCTTCATCTTTTAGTCATTCAATCCAATTAAAATACCAAAAAAAATTCAAAAGTTGTTTATGCGCTAAATTAGTGCCCAAATCCATTCCTATTCGATTTTTTGTGCTCTTTGTTGAATTCTCACGCATTTAGTAAAAAGTCAAAATTTAACAAAAAAAAGTGTCGAGTTCGAGTTCAAGAAACACTTTTTTTTTTTTAATTTATCCTTGGCGTTTTTATTCAAAGTTTAAATTCCTACTTTAATGAATCATTTTAGATCACTTTCCTTGCTCAATTCTTTGTTTGAACTCCACAAAGGTTGAATTTTTTTGATTTAGATCGAATTAATTCTTTGAAGCACTTGCAAGGAAGCATTGAGTGGAAAAATACATAATGGTGAGACTAATAGAGAGAAAAAAGTTAAATTGAGTTATACATGAGTGTACATACGTGAGACAAATATTATTCTAGAATTAGGACATCAACTATATCCGAACATGGTTTTAGGACTCAATGGGGCCCTCGCCAAAGGAAAAGGGTTGATCAAACTCTCTGTTGAGGCTAGTGAAGCTCCACACCGAACTAAATCGAATGCAGAGTTTGTAGTATTAGATTTCGATTCACTTTATGATGTCATTATGGGGCAGCCTCTATTATTTAATCTCATATCAATTGTGTCAATGTGCCACTATTCTCTCATGTTTCCCACACCTCATGGGGTATGACAAGTTAAGGGATAGTGACATTGTCGAGAAATGTTAGATGAAGATTTGTACAGCAAAGAAGGATACACATATTCCCTAGAAATTCATATGATATATCTAATTGAATTTGATCTCAGCTCATTAGACCCACGTTTAAGATCGAAAGATGGAGAACTTGTGGAAGAGATAGAGTGGTAGTCGGACCAGGCGATCCTCCAAAAAAACTTAGAATCGGCCATGAACTGCAACCACCCCTCTTAGGTCAGATCATTGAGTTTCTCCAACAAAACCTCGATACTTTCCCTTGGTATCATTTGGACATGAAAGGAATCGATCGAAGGTTCATTTGTTACAAGTTGGGCATCAACCCAATGGTGCGACCTAGACAGCAATGATGTCAACCTCTGAATCCAGAAAGATACAAGGCCTTAAACAAAGAGGTATAGAAGTTGCTTCGTAATGGATTTATTCATGAAGCAAAATATCCAAGATAGGTTGCTAACTCGGTTCTTGTAAAGAAAAACAATGGAGATTGAAGAATGTATATAGATTTTACCAACCTGAATAAAGCATGTCCGAAGGACATTTTTCCACTACCAAGAATAGATCAATTAGTAGATGCAACAGTAGGACATGAGTTGCTTAGTTTCATGGATGCATACTCATGGTATAATCAAATCCCTATGTATGAATCGGATCAAGAACATACCGCTTTCATCACTGACCGAGGTCTTTACTGTTACAAAATGATGCATTTTGGCTTCAAGAACACTGGAGCCACCTACCAACTCCTGGTCAATTCCATGTTTGCCAAGCTGATTAATAATACTATAGAGGTTTATGTTGATGCTATGTTAGTAAAAAGCGCAAATGCTGGGGACCATCGACAACATCTTATTGAAATGTTTGATATCTTGAGAAAATACGGGATGGAGTTAAACCCACACAAATGTGCTTTTGGTGTTAGCTCAAGAAAATTCCTGGGTTATCTAGTGAATCACTAGAGAATCAAAGGAAATCTGAAAAGATACGAGCTATCATTGAAATCCATGTCCAGACAAAACCTAAGGAGGTTAAAAGTTTGACTGGACGAGTAGTTGCCCTCAGTCATTTTATATCAAAGTCGACTGATACGTGCAAACCTTTCTTCAATGTCTTACGATGAGGGAAAAAGTTTGAGTGGACCCCTGAATGCCAGCTCACCTTTGATGAACTGAAACAACAATTAGTGTAGCCACAAGTGCTATCAAAACTAAAAGTAGAAGAAATGATGATTTTATATCTTGCAGTATCTTATCATGCTATTAGTGCTGTTTTAGCTAGGGAGGATGAAGGAATACAGCATCCAATTTACTATGTAAGAAAAGCTCTTCATGAAGTCGAGCTTCGTTATTCTCCCTTAGAAAACTGGCTTATGTTGTGGTTTATGGTAGCAAGGAGAGTAGGAGACCATACTTTTTGGAAAACCCAATTGAGATCTTGACTAATTATCCATTAAGGCAAGTTTTGCATAAGCCTGATACTACAAGTCAGATGGTTAAGTGGGCAGTAGAGCTTAGGCAGTTCGACATAATATACAAACATCGCATCTCCATAAAAGGCCAAGCTCTCGCAGATTTTGTTGCAAAATTCAATTCGTCTCCTATAGTAGAACTCATTCATGACACTCCATGGGAACTCTTTGTTGATGGATCCTCTACAAGAGCTGGAGTTGTCTTGATTAGTCCAAATTGCTAGTTATTCTGCGAAGCATTATTATTTGACTTCAAAGCCTCGAACAATGAGGCTGAATACGAAGAACTTATATCAAGGGTAAGAATGGTGAAAGAAATGAAAGTTACTCATTTGATAATCTACATTGACTCACAATTGGTGGTCAATCAAGTCAACGAAACTTAGCAAACTAAGGAAGAAATGATGAATAGCTATCTCCAAGTTGTCAGGTAAGAGTTTGAAAATTGCTAAACTATGCTAGTCAAATGAATTTCCCAAACTTAAAATGGTCATGCTGATGCCTTACCTCAGTTGGCGACAAGTGAAGGAATAGAGGTGTTTGACAGCATTCCTGTGGGAAAAGTTTCTTATCCAGTAATCGAAAGATTGGAAATTGTTTCTATGATGATCGATCCCACACCTACATAGATGGGTGAAATCAGTTCCTACCTAAACACAGGGTCATGTCCAGAAGATCCCATTGAGGCGAGAAAACTTCGGATGAGGTTAGCAATGTATACATTGATTGATAATGTTCTCTACAAACAAGGATATTTCGTGCATTTGTTGAGATGCTTGAATGAAGAGGATGCACTTTATGCTTTACAAGAAACACATGAAGGAGTATGTACGAATCTGGTGGGCAATCATTAGTTCATAAAATAATGCGGCAAAGATACTTTTAGCCCACCATAAGGAAGGATGCATTGGAATTTGCTAGAAAATATGATAAATGTCAATGTTTTGCTCCTAACATAAAGCTCCCGCTGGAAGAGTTGAACTATGTAATAGCTTATTGGCCCTTCTCCAAGTGGGGGTTGATCTAATTGGTCCCATGTTTACTTGAAAAGGTAGAACAAAGTTTGCAATGGTTGCAGTGGATTATTTCACTAAATGGGTGGAAGCTGAACCTCTAGCTAAGATTACCGAGAAAAAGACTACCAATTTCATATGGAAGTCCATTGTTTGGAGACTTGGAATACCTCATTCCATCGTAACTGACAATGGAAAGCAATTTGACAATATTCGCTTTGCTAATTTTTGCGAAGGACTTGGCATACGAAAGCATTTCTCCACGTCAAACTACCCTCAAGCTAATGGTCAAGTTGAAGCAATCAATAAGATCATCAAGCATACGCTAAAGGCAAGACTTGATACTCTTAACGGAGGATGGGCTGAGGAACTCCCAAGTGTGCTATGATCATACCGTACCACGTCTAAGAATAGCACTGAAAATCCATTTCTCTCTAGCTTTCAGGGTTGAAGCTATGATCCCACTTGAAATAGGGTTTCCCTCTATTCGAACAAAGATGTATAACAAGGAGGAAAATGAGAAAACATTGCAAGGAGAACTGGATCTAGTAGAGTAAAGGAGAAATGAGATTGAAATCATGAATGTCGTATATAATCAATGCAATGTAAACTAATATAATCAAAAGGTCAAGAAACGAGAATTCCAGGTCGCTAACCTAGTGTTAAGGAAAAGTTTCCTAGCTACAAGGGAACCTAGCTTTGGATATTTAGAACCTAATTGGAAATGTCCCTATAGAGTAACCAGAGTACTACTTAAGGGGGCTTCTGATCCGGAAGATATGGACGGCAAACCTCTGCTACATCCTTGGAATGTAGAACATCTTAGGAAATATAACTAGTAGAAAGTAAATGTATCTTGTATCGCGCATCTATCATCTATAATAAAATGTATGTTTTGTTAAAAGGAAAAAATTTGCAGAAATATCACTTGCATGAAACATAATATAAAAGAAGTTATCATGTGATGAATTTTCGGATGTTACAGATCTTCTTGTAAAAATTCAAATTTACATCTAAACTTCAAGATCTTATAACTTTTTTTATTTTTTATTTTAAGTCCGAATTTTAAGTTTTTTTACATGGTTAGAAAGCTCATTAAAATACCTTTCTAGTCATACTAATCTTACTATATAATTATTAATGCACTGAAAGCAGTAAATTATCAAAAGATTACATTAAAGACCCCATAAAGTTTCAAAACTTTACATGCAAGATTCATAACCCAATTGTATAGTGTAATGGCATATTTAAGCATGTATTATGGCAAGAAATTCAACCTTGTGGCTCTGATACCAATGAAACAATTCGAAGTATACTTTAACATGAATTTCGGGTCAAATTTCTTAATTGACATGATCATTACATGGTTGAATCACCTTGTATTTCAAAACTCCAAAATTTACAATTTTTTTTGTTCTCTAATGGTCCCATCCTAATCCAATGGAAGAGAATTATTATCCACAATCTAAATGCCTAATTTTGTAAGTTTTCATGTCATATATGTGGTTCTGGTCACTTTTCTATTTTTGAGTGATTTCTCATACAAATTTAACTTATTTTCTACCATCTTTTTTCTTTCTACATTGCCTGACAAAAATTGGAGGTTTTGTTTTGTTTTGTTTTTTTTTTATTTTTTTATAGGAGTTATAGAAGGTCATGGGGGTTATAGATTTGAATTCCAAATCCACATCACTCCCTCCAACCTTTTTGATATCTTGTTGGTCGGGTCACCCACATGAACGACCCATGACCCATATTTTCTAACGGCTTAAATCAGAATAAGTTTTTATAGAGCATCCAAACAAAAGAAAGACTGCACTGCATTGGGAGAGATTTATTGAGTGACTTGTGGCCAATGAAATGAATCAGTCCCATTCCTTATATAGTTGCAGTTTTCTTATGTTACACAGCCCAAGCTGTAGGAATTTTCCACAAGTGTATAAATCACAGAGGTGTAGAAACATAAAATCATAAACAATATACAAACTTGTACACAAATATATACATACAACCAAGAAATATACTCGAAAAAGATCGAGGGTGTAACGCCCCAATTTTCATACATCTTGAGGTGTTACCAAAAAAAAATTAATTTCATTTACTTTTATTTATTTAAAATGCGGAACAATAAAATTCTTTAACAAACAAAATATTGAAACATTCATAAATTTAAATTTGAATCATAAAATCGTGTCTTTGAAAAAAAAACTTAAACGTTCTCAACCAATAAATTCAATATTAATGTTATTGAACAAAACAAACTACTAAATTTAAAGGCAGTAAAACTTAATATTTTCGCATGTCAAAATCCCTTGATAGTCTACTGCACCATCCCGCCACAGCTCCAATCGACCCGGACTAGCTTGTAAAAATTTGTAAGAGTGGGTATTTTTTTTTTTTTAAAAAAAAATCCAGTTAGATACGTGTAGTTTCATACACAATTATATCATTCACAATTATATAAAATAGAATAACATTTCATACCACTCTTCTCTTTCAGAGTATTTCGGTAACCAAGGGACACACCCATCTTAGGTCATCTTAAGTTCTCGAAGGTCCACGGCAATTCATGCATAAATTACTGAATATAAAATCATAAGGAAACAAAATAATTTGCACAGAAGTATCTTACCTTGATTGATCAAACGAGCTTTTGATAATAAAAATGTACTTAGAATTTATAGCGATTTTATATGAAATCTACTGTGTAAAATTTTGTGGTAGTGAGTTGTGAGACATTGGCGCACTATTTATAGTAAAAGAAAAAATAGTAGTTGATTCATAGTACAATTGTGATGGGATACAAACGTGTACCAAACTTGGATAGGAATTGAATCTTGATAAAACAAATCATATTATGACACATGTACTTGAATTCGTATAAAATACATAATTAATACATATCACAATCAAAGTTATAGAGTTTGTATTGTATTTAAATAGAAATATTTCTAGGCAAAAATAGAGTTATCATGACAATGTACTTGTTGGGATAAATATACAAGTCACATAAGAATTTGTTTGTATCCAAGCTAAAGTTGGTGATATTTAATATAAATTATATACTAATAATAACAACTTCTATAAACTTCAATATCTCGGGTCTAACTAATCCAAATTAACTTTTTTTTCGAGCCTAATTTACATTATTAAAAACGAGCTATCCAATGAGATCATATTGATATATTTTTCTTTGCTTTAACAATATCTAAAAATTTAGCCCAAAATTGAAGTTAATAAATATATCACTTTAGTCCTTCGACTTTCAAAAATAAAAAATATGGCATGTAAACTAAT